>CM032455.1:33939091-34163333 GCA_019049505.1 Pachyrhynchus sulphureomaculatus
TTAGTCAAGTTCCACTGGTTTATTTATAATTGTGATGACGCGTTTCGCTGTCGTTGCAGTTTCTTCGGATCTACATTTTACACTGTCAAATTAGGTTAATACATAAAAAATATTTAAAACAATACGATAAACCACAGTACCTCATTCAACAAAAACGTTTAACAACAGAAAATAAGAAAGAAAAAGAATTTTTTAACGATCATCAATTCTTTAATCGATTTATTAACATTTCCAACACACCTTTTTCGGACGGAGAAAAAATTTTTTTAACAAAATGTTTCAAACACAATATTCAAACTAACTTTAATATTAAAGAATCGGAGACATATTCCTAACAACATATTATCAAAATCTAATAACAACAACATCAACCAAGACGTCATCCTTTTCAATTGATTTAATCAAATATCATAGCAAATTTGAACCTAAATACAGTATCAAAAATGCATACGAACTCGTGGATAAATTTAAGGATATAACAATATCAGATAATTCTAAATTAGTGTCTTTCGATGTCAAAAACTTATTTCCATGTGTTCCCCCAGACGAAACAATAATTTTAATAGAGAAACTGTTAAATTAAATAATTAATTTATTAAGAACTTGCTTAAGACAAAATTATTTTTCATTTAACAATAAATTCTACAATAGTAAGGAAGGGTTAATCATGGGAGTCCATTAGGCCCATTACTTGCCGAAATTTTCACGGACAGTATTGAAACTATGATATTTAACAACCATAATAACACCAGTAATAATTGTCTGTATTGGTATCAATACGTAGACGATATAATTGTATGCTGTACAGGAACGGATAGACAATTAACTCACTTTTTACAGTATATTAATTCTTTACACAGAAATATCAGTTTTACAATGGAAGAAAAAGTCGGAGGGAAATTCAGCTTTCTAGACTTTATAATCAATAAAACCAGGAAAAAACATGAATTTGCAATATATCACAAACCCTGTCACACATATATCACAATTCATAATAGTTCTCACCACCCCAACCATCATAAACTCGGGGCCTATCATAGCTTTATCCACAGACTAACTAATATCCCCTTATCAGAATACAATTTTATTAAAGAATTAAACTACATAAAACAAGTAGCCGTTAACAATGGTTATTCAGTGACCTTAATCGATAATATCGTTAGAAAAAAACTTAGAAACAAGATAATCCCAGAAATATACACATGTTTTAAGGACAGAAAAACCACATTTAAATGTTTAACCTATTTCGGCAAACTAACAGAAAAACTAGGAAAATTTTTAAATAAAAAAAATATGAACATAGCTTACAAGACAAACAAAACCATAGGGAAATATCTGAAAAACTACAAACTGCAAATCAATAAAGATAGTAAATCAGGGATATATCAATTAACATGTGGGTCATGTCCTTTTAGGACATAGGACAAACTGGACGTACGTTTATACAAAGAATTACGGAACATGAAAAAAGTTTCATCCATAGAAAGTCTAATCCAACATATGCTAATCATCTTTTAACAGAAAATCACACATTTAACAAGAATTTCAAAATTTTACATACCCAACAAAAAGGTTTAAAACTAAACCTTTTAGAGACAATGCAAATAAATCGATTAAGGACTACAGGTACTTTGCTCAACGACCAGGTATATTTAAACAATTCACCATTATTGAATTTATTTTCATAATACAATGTCTGTGTGGGTTTTCCAATACTATCAATATAATTTAAATAGGTGTAATATTATAATAAAGAAAAAATATAAAATTGTAAACATTAAACTTAACTTGACAGTGTAAAATGTAGATCCGAAGAAGCTGCATCGACAGCGAAACGCCTCATCACAATTATAAATAAACCAGTAGAAATTGACTAAAAACAGTCTTTTATTACATAGCTTAATTGATGTCGCATTATCCTTATATAATATCTTTGTTAAATTTCTGTTATTTTCGTATGATGTACCTACATGTGAAAGAAAACTGCATGAAAATTGCATTACTCGTTTATAAGTTATACTCTGTCACACATACATACATACATACCTATAAGCATACATATGTATGTAGAAAGATGTTGAATTTTAGAAACGAAGGCGTTTTTTAAGCAATAAAAATTATTTCATACAAATAAAACCAACCAAGTGCAAGTTGGACTTGCGCAATTAATGTTCTGTACCGTGACTGCTTTTAAAATAAAATTTTTTATGACGGAGTATAAAATTATCAGCGACTTCACAAAACACACCCGAAATGAGTTTTTAAAGATCAATATCTAGGATTCAGACCCAGACTTGTCTGTGATGGATAAAAAATTTTCTACAACATGAACTTCTATATCATTAGGAAAATTACAAAACAAGGTTCTTTTTCCGGTAGAACTAGTATCTTTTATCAGTTGCATAAGCCCAGTGGTGGTGGGTAGACTGTTATTAGCACATTCCATTTTTTTTTGTCTACCAGATAAATTACGTTGGTCAACACCAAAATTTTTTCCTGAAATTTTATATGTATTGTAGGGTATATCTGAGGCACTGATTACGGGAAAAATACTGGTTTAATCCTATCAGCTCTACTTTTTTATTTATATGAAATTGCAATTTTGTTCAAAACATTTTTTCTATGTTTAATATAATTACACAGTATGAAACGTCCTTTTATACAATTTTCTTGAATGTACGACTTGAGGATCATCTCTTTGCAAACTCCAACAGTAATCGGCCATCATATGGATGTCCCACCTTCCTTGATAACGCTCTTCCATTGTGCGTATATCTTGGTGAAATCTTTCACCCTGCTCTTCACTGACATCGCTAAGATTTTCTGGGAATCAATCTAAACGAGAATGTAAGTAACGAATCTTGATATTCATGTTGCAGCCCAGATCTTTCAGAATAGTTGTCGGACTTATTGTGTCGAGAAAAATTTTAATCATCACAACAAACGATTTCCAAGGTTTAGACTCGACTTCATTCATTGAGTTCACAAAGTTTGGGTCTTTCACAAGTTGTCTAATTTGTAGCCCATCAAAAATACCTGCTGTCAATTTTTCGGTGCTTAATCTTGGAAACTTGTGTGAAGGAAAAGCAAAACATTCGCCGTTTTTGTCAAAGGGTTTTGCAAACTGTTTCATAATGCCCAGTTTGATATGAAGTGATTGTAGTATAATGCGATCTCGATTTACTAAGAGCAAATTAATAACATTTTTGGTACTAATCATCAGTTCTTCTCGTATTGGCCACTTATTTTCAGACCAATGACGTTGTTTGTCGCGGCTATCCCACAGACACATAAAACATGAGTATTTCGTGTATCCACTCTGTTGTCCGAGAAGAGAGTTGTCTTCAATTTTCATAAGATCTGGTTCTTCAGAGCATTTAGATGATGCTTCTTGTATCTCACCAGAGTATAGAAGAGGTCGTTGATCGGAGGGTCAGTTAAGACATGACCATTCGAATCCCTATTGCCCATTGTGTTGTCTTCAATTTTCATAAGATCTGGTTCTTCAGAGCATTTAGGTGATGCTCCTTGTATCTCACCAGAGTATAGAAGAGGTCGTTGATCGGAGAGTAAGTTAGGACATGACCATTCGAATCAGTATTGCCCATTGTGTTGTCTTCAATTTTCATAACATCTGGTTCTTCAGAGCATTTAGATGATGCTTCTTGTATCTCACCAAAGAATAAAAGAGGTCGTTGATCGGTGGATAAGTTAGGACATGACCATTTATTTCGATCTCCAGAATTTATGCCGTTAATATTTACGACGCAAAAATAACAGTCCTCATGGTGCTTTTGAGGTTCCTGTCAAATCATCGGTGTTTTAAATTTGATAGCACTTCTTTTTCCATTTGACCATTTCCGCAGACACACAATACGGTTCTGGGACACAATATGAGGTACCCATTGCTTGTTTTGATTGCACAATGTTATTTGAAAGTGGTTAAAATCCATAGTTTTAATGAAGTCCAGGGTAGGTTTTCGATAGTTTTCAAACGTCTACGTGTCGAAGCCATATCTGAAATTAAAAAATAATTATTCTAAGTCGGATAGATTTTAAAAAACTGCGGGTGTCGTCTAAGTTAGGGTAGAGCGCACACATTAAAACACATTAGCAGTCAGAGAAAAACTAATATCGGATTCGAAATCAGAAGACTACAATAAGCCCAAAACTGAAAAAAAATTACAGGAAAAATCAAAAAAAAAAAATTGTTGACCAATGTTATTAAAGGTAATGCACTCATGATAATTTTTGTTCGATCTGCACCGTATGTGAATCGTTTTTTTTTCCGCACACGCGTCGCTCCTCTAGCACTTTAGGAATTTCTCTGCAGCATATGTCTTACGCCCATAATAAAAACCAAAAAAAGCATTTAATTATGCTTCTCCCTGTGGCTGGAAAGTAAAACAAAATTTTAGTTTTAACCAAACAAAGCTACCTGATTCCTATATTTTTTGGTGTGCTGAGTCCGAAAATAATAATAAAAAAGTCGTATCACCCACCAATTTTTCACATTTTAATATTCAAAATGTGAAAAGTTTATTTTTTATCATTCGAATGTTATTAGGTTGGCAATAAAATAAGAATTTTATAAGGTTGGCAGTAAAATCAAATGTTATTAGGTTGGCAGTTCCGATAAATGTCACAGCTGTTTGTTTTCTTCCAGTTGATATAACCTCGGATTCCAGTGTTTAAACCATGTGCTTTAATTCACACTGAAAGTATGGCTAATGGTGGTTGTAAAAACTCTCCCAACACTTTTTGTTATATATTTGGTGAGTTTGTAGTTAAAAAACATCAAAGAAATATTACTGACTTTGTAAAAAAAGTATACTTTACATATTTTGGTGTAGAAATCGGCAATCAAGAAAAATGTTGGGCTCCTTACAGAGTATGTTATGTTTGTATCGAGAATCTTAGGAAATGGTATAAGAAAGAAAAGAAAGCTTTAGATTTAGATTTGCAGTACCCATGGTATGGAGAGAGCAAGAAAATCATTCAAATGATTGTTATTTTTGCAGCGTTGATGTTTCTGGATAACTCTCCAAAAATAAGAAAGTGATTGTCTATCCTAACTTTACTTCAGCTAATCGACCGATAGGACATGGACCGGGATTTCCTGTCCCTGAACCACATCAGTCTATTGATGACATTTTACAGTCCAGTCCCGAAATTAATGAAAGTCAACCGGATGATGATGAGCTTCAATGTTCTTTAGAAAATTTAAAATCACAGTTGTTTACACAAACTGCGTTAAATGATTTAGTGAGAGATTTGGGTTTGACTAAGGAAAAAGCAGAATTGCTTGGTTCTAGGCTGAAAGAAAAACTTTTATTGGAATCTGGAACATCGATTTACCATTATAGAACAAGAGATCAAAATTGTAGCTTAATCAAATAAAAGTACGGTTTAAGTTTTTATTTTTTATGTATCAAATTTTTCTTATTTTGAAATTTAATCGATGTCATATTGTGAGAGAACTGTGGGTGATACAAAAAAACTGATACCAGAGACGGTTCAGCACCCAAAAACACATAACACTTAGATGTATTGGTTTAAAAAGTTTTTACAAATATTTTTTGTTGGCCTGTAATATTTGCTATTACATGGGACAGTATAGATTTCATTGTTGCTCCTGGAAGGGTTAAAAAATGATTTATTTCTCATCATTTGGCTTACTGAAATTGAACTGTCTATTTAAAAAGAAAAATCTATCTGCATACTGCATATAAATGTAATGTTTTATTGTGTTATTTAGTATGAAACGTGTTTTTATTAAATAAATAACTACCGAGTTGGACTCTTTCAATTAAAATTAAGATATAAAACATAATAAACAAGCAACTGGTAATAAAGTTAAGCAGCGGCCCACGATATCTCGTGTGCTTTTGTTTTCCAATAAAGTTGATCATAAATCGCAGCATCGCCTTAAGATACATAAATCAGTGGCGTATTCCTAAGCAGGAGAGTTACGTAAATTTAAATGTATTTACCGCCTTTGAGGAATGTTTGTTTATGATTTGAGTTATGTTAAGTATGCGAGTTTGAATTTTAGACACAATTGAATTTCAGATTTCTACAGAAAGTGAAAAAAATTACACATTGATATTTTTGCTTTTCTTCATGTTTTAGTCGTTCATTTTAGTCGGTCGGATTGTCAGTCCGTTGGTCTGTCGAAATGCCGGTCTGTCGATTTGTCGATACGGTAGCGCCCGAACGAAAATATATCAATTTCAAACCTGGTGCATAGATATTATAGTCCGATCAATGGACCTTTGCAGTCATGTGATCAACGCGACGTCAAGGATATTCATACGATTCAATCGGCTGTCGGCGGTCTGAGTTTTAAATGACAATTTCAAAAGTCAAAATAGAATTTAAAATTTTTCATCCGGTTTGGTAATTAACGAAAACTACGGATATATTAAATATGTATGATGTGTAAAACACCCTAGTTCTTACTTGTGAAGGATTTTTACCTCTCTGCATAAATCCAACGTCTAATATCACCTATTTTTATTTTTCAGGTTGCTATTATATTTTTATTGCCTATAAACTCGGCTGTACTGGCTTCTAAAACATGAAGCTATACTCAAATTCTAGGTTGTTCGCTGTCTTTTTTTTGCATATGTACATATAACCGAGACAGATAACAGAGCGAATGTTGTAAATAACTTCAGATAACAGAGAACCTACGTTTTTAAGTTTTTAAATATACTTAACATGTAGACAAGATGGATGGATGGATGGATATTAGGAAGAGGCGCGTCGACGTCTGTGGTCATTTAGCGCCGTATTTCTAGTTAGCGCTCTGAACATGTTATATGTTGAGTATTACATTTATATCTTTTAGGGATTTAACTAAGGATTTTTTATGCGTTCTTGATCCTGAGCTTGAATGTATTGCAGTGGTTTGTCTATATAATATTTTTGTCTTATCGGCTGGTAGTGTCTTACTGTGAGTATGTGTTTCACTGTTGAAGGTAAATTGCAGGCATGACACGTTGGTGGTGACTTGTTCTTGAGTAGGTGAGAGTTGGTTAAGTGTGTGTGTCCTATCGCAATTCTCCTCAATACGACGTTCTCTCTTCTAGTGAGGGTATCAAATTCAAGTGGGGGAAAGACAGTTTGTTTGACCTCGCTCAATTTGTTTGGTCCTTCCAGTAGATCCCATTCTCGTTGAAAAATATTCTGGATAGTGTTTTTTATATGTGTTATGAGACCTTGGGGGCTACTGGAGGTGGGGATTAAAGTTCCTAAGTTGATGGCTTCTTTGGCGGCCAGATCTGCTCTTTCATTTCCCTGGATGCTGGAATGGCTTGGGACCCACATGATCGTTATATTTATTTTCCTTTGGAAATCAACTTGTATTAAGTCAAAGATGTCAAGGACGTACCTGTTTTTAAAGTTTTTTGTTTTTATTGATTTGATTGAACTTAGAGAATCAGTGACTGTTAAATATTTGGTGGATAGCTTGGTTGTTATGGCGATCTTAAGTGCTTCTCTAATCGCCAATAGTTCTGCTGAGTATACTGAGGTGTGCATTGGCAGTTTAAATCTTTTTGTGAATGAGTTCGTTATTAATGCTGCTTCTACCCCTGATTGAGTTCTCGCGCCATCTGTGTATATTTGGTAGTGAGCACTATATTTTTGGGATATTAGATTTCTAAAAGTTAGTTTTTTTAGTTAGTTTGGAGTGATTTTATTATCAAACTCCAGTAGGGATAAATCAAGATTTGGAGTCGCAACCATCCATGGTGGAAATGTAGGGAAGCTTTATAAGTCTATGGTTTTTAGTGCAATATTATGTAGGTTTAGGAATGATTTTATTCTATATTGAATAGTATTTTTTTTTGGTTGGATGTTGCTTAAACGGTTTAGATATAAGGGTTGCTTAATGTGCTACTTGAACATTCCTGTTGCATAGAAGATGATCAACGCGATGTCAAGAATATTCATACGATTCAATCGGCTGTCAATTCAGTGTCGGCGGTCTGAGTTTTAAACGACAATTTCAAAAGTCAAAATAGTAGTAATTAACGAAAACTACGGATATATTAAATGTGTACGATGTATAAAACAACCTAGTTCTTACTTGTGAAGGACTTTTACCTCTCTGCATAAATCCAACGTCTAATATCACCTATTTTTATTTCTCAGGTTGCTATTATATATATTTTTATTGCCTATAAACTCGGCGGTACTGGCTTCTAAAACATGAAGCTCCATATTCTAGGTTGTTCGTTGTCTTTCTTGCATATGTACATATAATCGAGACAGATAACAGAGCGAATGTCGGAAATAACGTCAAGTGACAGAGAACCTACGTTTTTAAGTTTTTAAATATACTTAACATGTTGACATATATTTCAGACATCTATGACGTACATATAAAGAACCATTGATCGGACTATATTTAATAATTTCTGAACCATATCGCTTCAGGACAAGAGGGTAAAAAAGGTGGGGGTCGATAAATTTTATATGTTTTAATAGTAATATTTTTTTTTATGGGTCTAGCACACGTGCTGCAGAGAAGTCCCTAAAAAGCTCCAGGAGCGGCATGTGTGCGGAAAAAGCGATTCACGTTGTTCTTGAATCGCTATAAATTGTACTCGGTGGGAAACACAGCGCTGGGCAAATTATTCCAAAGGGATGATGTTCCCCATATAAAAGACTGCTCGAAAAGCATTGTACGAGGAGTAACAAGCTGAACCTCATATGGATGTGAAGCACCAGCGCGACGTGTATTTCTAACATGCACCGCTTTGGGAGGAATTAAGCGGGCTTCATCCTTCGAACACTTGCCATGAAAATACTTGTAGAACAGTCTCAAGTCGCCAACCGTTCTTCGATGTTCCAGCGAATCAAGGCCGCCGGTCAGTTCCGGGTCTCCAATCAGACGAACAGCTCTTCTCTGAACAGAATAATCCAACAAATGCAGTGTATGTTTGGGAGCGGAGCCCCAAACATGGGAACAGTATTCCATTGTTGGTCGAATTTGAGCTTTGTAAAGAATTGAACAATAGTTGTTGTGGAGTGTAAAGCTTTCTGGTTCGAAATAATATTCCCAATTTTTGAGAAGCTCTCCTTGCTATTTGCTCCCAAACTAACGCCCAATAAGTTGAGCGACAATGCTAGGGCAATGGAGTGCTCCGACATAATTATGTCGGGTTCAGCAACGTTAACTTTTTTAAAAAAACTGCCGCCTGGGTTTTTGTAGCGTTAAATTCCACTTGGTTACTGTCACCCCAAGATAGAATTTCTTCCAGGTCTTTGTTAAGTTGAACGGCCTCCTACTGTCTGCGGATATTCGCCTGAGCAGCCGATGTCCGAGCGTTCAAAGTGAATGAAGAGACAAGCGTACTGTCGTCTGCAAAGCTGTAGATTGGATACCCGGTCTTTTTCAGTAGATCGTTAATGTAAATGAGAAAGAAAGTAGGAGACAGTATGGAGCCTTGGGGCACACTGGCGTTGATTGTGAAGGTGTTAGAAAGAAATTCGTCGACCGCCACTCGTAAAGAACGCTCTCTGAGGAAACATGAGAGCCACGAACAGAACTTTTCAGATATACCACAAGAGCGTAACTATAATAACTTTTCGTGTTTTTTTGTTGAAATAACAAAGAAATTTAATGCCTAAATATTTATGGTAAATCATATAAGGAATAAGAGAGAGAGGATGTCCTTTTTAGAGTTTTTGAAGTTGAGAAATTCAACTATTACATTGTTTTCATTGCTTTCAATTTTAATCGGGGAAGGAGTTGAAAGGGGAGGGGGTTGTTTAATATTGTATAATTTAAACAGCATTTTAAAAAATTTACGGACTTTTGGACAAGTATTAAGCATATTATTTATAGAAATAATTGAAAATTAAGTTATTTTTAAATTACTTTCAATTTTAATGGAAGAAGGGTGTGAAAAAAGTGGAGTGGTCAAATATGGTATAGTTTTAATAATATTATGAAAATTTGCGCAGGTTTCTGGCTCCGATAATTAACAAATTTTAAATATAATTATTTAATTACTATAAATAATTATAGCTTAAGTTAAGTGAACAGTAAAACAAACGATTTTTTCTTTTACTGGTAAACTCCACATTTATTTTAATATTTCTACATGTTTCACTATCACTGTAGCTTTATCAAGAGTAAGTGAGCAAAATGGAAAATTTATTATATAAATAAGATCCCTACAGGTAAAATGCAATAATTTTGGGAATTCCTAATTATCCTGATGTAAAAATTTTATATTATAGGTAATAAATTAGTAGGTACGGTATTATTGAAATATATTTAAAAGAGGTGAATTATTTAATTCTAATTGTTCATTTAACAAATAATTAGTATTTCTAAGTTTATTGATTTCCAGAGGTTCAAGCAAATTTAATTTATACCCTTTATTTTCAACATGTAGAATTTCAAATTGTTATTAAACTGATGTTCTGATTCTATTAAATGGTTAGCGTAATTTGAGTCTGATTTATTAGTTATAAAAGAGGTAATGAGCTCTTATTCTTTTTTTTTTAAATTCTTCCTGTTTGACCAATATATATAGAATCGCAATTTTCACAGTTAAGTTTATAAACACCTCATTTTTGCTCTGTTTTTTATTTATTATTTTTTATATTTTTGCTTAGGGTGTTATCTGCTATATTAATATTTAGTTTTTTTGTTAAGACACTTCTAATTTTATTGCTAGTCTCACCTATGTATGTAATAACACTATAACGTTCTTGATTCATTTTTTGTCTAGGAAAAATTATTTCTAATGCTTTTTTATATTTTTTCTTTTTTAAAATTTTGTTTATTATATCTACATTATATCCGTTATTTCCTGCCATTTATTTAATTATGTTTAGTTCTTTAAGAAAATCTTTAACAAACAAATAAGTAAAAGGCCTGGCCTTGCTTTATGTCCAATAAAGACAATGATGAAATTTGCCAGTTTACGTTTAAACTTCTTCAAGTCAACATGGTCTTATTACAGAGGATGTTGAGCGAGAAAAGCAAAACTTTGATCCTCATTTTATCTGCAGTATTATACTCAAACAAGTATTATAACACATGGGCTGAAAAGTCCCGGGCCTAACACATAGATGGCGCTAGTTTTATTGCAGTCACCTTTTTTTCAGTTAATACTAACCTTCAAAAGACAGCTGTTAAAATTTCATGATATTCTATTCATTAGTTTGTGAGTTATTGTGCTAAGAGTGACGCTACTTTTGTTATTTTCAAAACAATGGATCAAAAACAATTTCGTGTTTTAATTTTACACTGCTTCTTGATGGGAAAAAATACCGTTCAAGCGAAGCAATGGCTTGAAAAGTGTTATGGGGACTCCGCTCCATCAGAAACAACAATAAAACGTTGGTTTGCTGACTTCAAACGTGGTCGTAGAGACACCGATGATGCAGAACGCAGTGGACGTCCAAATGAGGCGGTAACACCAGAAAACATCAAAAAAATCCATAAAATCGTTTTGAATGATCGAAAAGTGAAGTTGCGTGAGTTAGCTGACATCGTAAAGATATCAAAAGAACGTGTTGGCTTTATATTGCATGAGCATTTGACTATGAGAAAGCTCTGTTCAAAGTGGGTGCCGCGTTTGCTCACTGTTGATCAAAAACAAGAACGTGTTGATGATTCTGAGCAGTGTTTGGCCATGTTTAAACGTAACAAACCGGAATTTTTGCGTCGATATGTGACAATGGATGAAACATGGATCCATCACTTCACTCCGGAATCAAAACGATCGTCATCTGAGTGGACAGCAACTGGTGAACCTCGTCCAAAGCGCCCGAAAGCACAACAATCGGCTGGAAAGGTTATGGCCTCGGTATTTTGGGATGTGCGTGGTGTAATATTCATCGACTATCTTGAGAAAGGAAATACCATCAACAGTGAATATTATATAGCGTTATTGGAGCGTTTGAAGGCCGAAATTGCAAAGAAACGACCGCATATGGCAAAGAAAAAAATTTTGTTTCATCAAGACAACGCACCGTGTCACAAGTCAATCAAAACAATGGCAAAACTACATGAATTGAAATTCGAATTGCTCCCACATCCACCGTATTCGCGAGATTTGGCTCCCAGCGACTACTGGCTGTTCGCAGACCTGAAAAAATGCTCGCCGGTAAGAAATTTCGCACGAATGAAGAGGTTATCGCTGAAACTGAGGCCTATTTTGAGGCAAAATGATTGCGTTGCTCTTGATGGAGATTACGTTGATGAATAAAGCTAATTTTGAACCAAAAAAACCGTGTTTTCTTTGTTAGGCCCGGGACTTTTCAGCCCATGTGTTAAAGTTTAATAGTGTCTTAAAATGTCCGAAGCCTTCCATCAGAAGCCGCAAAAGTGATAATTAAAAGTGTTTATTTAAAGATAGTGGAGCGAGGCCAAGAAAAGTACTTTTCATTGATGGAGACATCAGCTTTAACAAGCATGCCTGAAATGATAGTTTGGAAAATTGTAAATAATTCGATAGCGCCTAAAAAACACGAGAAAACAAAGGTGTGTCGAAATGATTGATTTCTATCAAGAAGACTTAATCCGCCGCAAAATTTATGAAATGTACGTAGAACAAAAAGTTCCTACGTTATTGTCACTTTCACGGAGGCTGTCCGAGGATAATTGTGACATAAAATGTTCCATTACAACTTTATGGCGTATTCTACGTCGTTTGGGGTTTTTGTTCAAAAAAGTAGACAAAAGGCAAGTTATAATGGAATCACGGTGCTTACAAGAACTCAGAATGGAATATCTTGAAAAAATAAATACAGCTATATCGGAAAATCGATCAATAATCTACCTAGATGATACTTGGTATGATACTCACGATATACTCAGTAAAGGATGGATTGATAAATCCAAAAAATGCCACACCAAAGCTCCATCAAATAAAGGTAAAAGAATAACTATTTTACATGCGGGGTCAGAAGAAGACTGGATACCAGAATGTCTATTTCTAGCAGCCAAGAATATTTCAGATTCCAGCTTGGATTATCATTGTGACACAACCGCTGAAGTTTTTGAAGATTGGTTTCAAAACAAATTAATGCCGAATATACCAGCGAATAGCTGTATTGTGATGGATAATGCATCCTATCATAGTCGCCAAATGAATAAGGTACTAAGTTCCACCAGTAGAAAAAGGGCTTTTCTGTGCGAACGTGACATATATTTTCATGAAAGTTATACATTTAAACAATTGTTGGAAGTTTTAAAAAGTTACAGTTTTCAAAGGAATATGTTTGTGATAAAATTGTAAAGGAAGCAGGACACGAAATAATTCGGTTTACACGTACCGAGTATTTTACAAATGAAGGTGATTAATCTTCATTCTAAAGACACTCTCAAAAACTCCTATGAAATCAATGATCTTGTTAAATTTTATGGCAGTTTGCTATCTAATTTTGACGAATTGAAAAGGTTTGCTCAGCAATTAATTAAAATTTTTGGCACAATTTACTTATGCGAACAAACTTTTTCAATTCTCAATTATAGAAAAAATAAATATTGTTTTCGTCTCACAGATGAGCATTTGAGCATTCTACGAATTTCTACGACAGACATGAAAGCAAACATTCTACAAATAGCCAGTCAAATACGGCCTCAAAAATCACATTAAATTTTGATTTGAAGTTCTCATTTAATTTTGATGAATAAAATGTAAAAGTAAATATTTGTGTTTTTACATTTTTAATATCATCGACATTAACAAAACCTATTAACAAAATTATGAAATATGCAGCCCGCTTTTACTTCATTATGCCACTATGTGACCCTTGCCTGCTAAAGGGTTGCCGACCGCTGCGCTGTTTTAGTAAATAATGCCTCACAATAAAATAAGTACCTGTTATTTAAGATATCAACTTGTAAAGCTTGGTTTCCGTAATTCAGCAGGTAACAATTTTTATTAATCTCTTACTACGTCTATGATTAAGGACAAAAACAAATTTTAATTATGTTTATAACAACCATCATCCTCTCCAGATGTTCATAAGTTTTAGTTTATTTTCGTTCACAAGTTGCAAATAGCTTTCCAGTTAAAATTAGAGGAATTTTAAACTTACTAGTTTAATAGTCTGTATTGCTTAATTAGGTTTTTTTTTAATATGTACTTTATTTTGGGTTATAAAACTTCGTTATTATGTTGTGCGAAGAGATTTTAGTAATGAGACTAAAACTCGGGGCACTGTGTGTGTATTTAAAATATATTTGTGCCGGCCACCTAATGCATGTATGTATATAATGTACTAGAAAAATTATTGAATAGGAGATTTTAGGAACGGCGATGAAAGTCGTTGACAAACTTGAAAGAGTAAACAAATTGATAGAGTGTTTTAATTAAAGAACATTAATACAACGCTGAACGTTAAGTGGTATAGTGCCGTGGAAATTAAAATACGGGTGGTGATTGGTTCGAAGCACATTTGCTAAATTTAATACCTATAAAATACAGTCAGAGTCTAGTATGGAAGGACCAGGTTACCGCCTCTGCCAAGAAAGCCAACCAGCTCCTCGGCAAGCTGTATCCACTCCTAAACAAGACCAGTAATTTACAAGATGATCATCGGAGCCGAAATGACTTACTCCAGCCCAGCATGGTGTCAAATGTCATGTTCCCGCAGATTCACCTTACAAGGGCCTCCGCATCATCGCCAAAGCCCCGTGGTTCGTCCGCAACACTCAGCTTCGCAGAGACCTCTATATGCCCACGATCTGGGAATTTATTAGCAGCGCCTAGCTCAAATTCCTGGACAAAGCCTCTAACCACCCCAACCCCACAGTCAGGACCGCCTACCTCCCCCTCCACGCCAAGCTTGCCGCTGTCTACCCAGACCCAGCGACCCCCGCCACCGGATTAGCTTAAGTTAATCTTAATTAATATTAAGTTTAATTTAAACTTTTCTGTTCATGAA
The DNA here is from genome assembly GCA_019049505.1 of Pachyrhynchus sulphureomaculatus. NCBI lineage: Eukaryota > Metazoa > Arthropoda > Insecta > Coleoptera > Curculionidae > Pachyrhynchus > Pachyrhynchus sulphureomaculatus. Next base: position 33,954,017 of record CM032455.1, read on the forward strand.
ATATCTTAAGTTTTTCTGAATACATTTATCTCTATTTCTTACCTAAGCTACGTTCGTTAGGTCTCTGTCATGTATACAGGGTTACAGGGAAAGTCGTCCTAGATAATTAAGGACGATTCTATGACATGATGTCCTAAACTTAACCGTTTTCGAGATATTGAAGTTTAAAGATTTTCTAAAAAAAAACGTCTTTTTTGCTTTTATATCGATTGTTTTTTATTAGAGGTCCTCGAGTGCGATTTTTTGGTTATTTTTAGTTAGTCTGTATGTCAAGTATCAAAAATCATCAAAAAATTTGATGTAGTTACTAACAGTTTCAAATGGCGGCTTGTTAATGTTTCTAAATTACGAATTTTTACCTAGTGTTTCCTACTTTAAATCAATAAAGAAAAAAAAAATGTATGGAAGTTATTCTGCAAATTATTTTAAAAACTTTTACGTCTTTTTAGCTATCAAAAAAGGTATAATACTAGGAGTTTAATAGGAAAACTGTACACAGAATGACACCTAAAGTGGGCTCGGGTAGCAAAAGGTAAATTTTTAGTTCTAGGTGAAAATACGAAAAATACACAAATAAAACAAAAAACCTTGCAATTTAATATTTTTTATTAATTATAATTCATTTTCTATATGGTCGCCCCTATTTCTAACACAAATTCTCATTCTTTTTCTTAAATTACTTTTCACAACGCTGGTTATGAGGTGCCGCCTCATTTCGTCAGCCGCATAAATTATTTTTTGTCTTAGGACATCCACGTTTTCGATAGGATCCACGGTGTTAGGTCTGGGCTTCTCGCCGGCCAAAGTATAGGTCCGCCTCTTCCAATCCATTTGTTGGGATAATTGTTATTGAGCCATGCACGAACACTTCCTCTGTAGTGAGCTGGGCAGCCGTCGTGTTGAAAGTACATGTTTTGTCTCAAACCAATAGGTAGGTCTTCCATCAAATTAGGTAAATCGTTCCGCAAAAAATTGTCGTATTCCTCGCCATTCAAATTATCTGGCAGGAAGAATGGTCCAACCAAATAATTTGAAATTATACCCATCCACACATTTAAGCTGAATCTTGTTTGTGATCCTTTCGTTCTTTTTTTGTTTGGGTTGCCTTCCTTTTTAGAAGCCCAATAGTGGGCATTGTGGTAGTTTGTAAGACCGTCTTTGTCGAATTTCGACTCGTCAGTCCATAGTATTTTCTTAAAAAAAGATGCATCTTCGACGTCGGTATTGAGCATAAATCTGCAGAATTCTAATCGTCGCAACGGATCCCCTTCTTCAATGACTTGCACGGGCGTATAGTGGTAAGGGTGTTGCCCAACAATATGCATTACAAACCATACCTTCCACTGCGAAATACCAAGCTGTTGTGCGACAACATTTGTAGATGTGGTTGGGTCCACCTCAAAGAGACGTCGTATTTCGTTTTCTTCGTCTTCGTCAAAGATACGTGGTCGTCCCATGTCAGTCCGCCGTCTTTGTACGGAACCAGTTTCTCGTAGTCTTCGATAAGTTCCATCAAATACGCTAACATCAGGTACACGACGAGTAGGATATCGCAGTATGTATTCATCACGTGCACGCTACGACACTCCTTCGCAAAATCCGTAACACATTAGGATGTCAGCATATTCCTCGTTGCTATGCGTTGCCATATTCACAGGCAGAGATCAAAATCCAGTTACGAGCCAATTCACACAGTTAGAAGATGAAACACAGATATTGTTGAAAAGCCCGGTATAGCACATCTACCACGGACGAATAGCATGAGCAGACTAAAAATCATTCAATAATGTTTAGTGAACAGAAAATGTCACTCGCACAGAGAGTACCCCCACCGGAAAAAGTATTTACCCAACCCTTTTTATTGTTTGAAGGTGCAGGTAGTAAACCGGTAATTGGTAGTATCTAAATTCTATTATTATGTTACTCTACATTTGGGCCTATTGAAATCTAATTTTCTTAGAATTTTCAATAGATCCAGTAGATATTATACCGTTTTAGATAGCTAAAAAGACGTAAAAGTTTTTAAAATAATTTGCAGAATAACTTCCATACATTTTTTTTCTCTTTATTGATTTAAAGTAGGAAACACTTGGTAAAAATTCGTAATTTAGAAACATTAACAAGCCGCCATTTGAAACTATGAGTAACTAGTTCAAATTTTTTTGATGATTTTTGAGACTTGACATACAAACTAACTAAAAATAACCAAAAAATCGCACTCGAGAACCTCTAATAAAAAAAATCGATATAAAAGCAAAAAAAAACATGTTTTTTTTTTTAGAAAATCTTTAAACTTCAATAACTCGAAAACGGTTAAGTTTAAGACATCATGCCATAGAATCAAATCGGTCAGAAACGACCTAAACTATAACGTCCTTAATTATCTAGGACGACTTTCCCTGTAACCCTGTATATAAGATCCAAATGAAAATCATGTTCTAATCAAATCATTGTGTAATAGTTATAGCGTGAAACTAACTAGTTAATCAATAAAAGTAATTAGTAATTAGTACCTGGTAACTTACTCATTCTTAACAGATTAGAGGCCTTTGAATTGTGAACCCTAAGAAGACTATTGAGAATATTTTGGGTAGATCGAATCGAAAAATATAGCAGTAATAAATTTCACATAGTTTGCAAAGCGTGTTTTTATGCCATTGTTCATATTATGGTTTCCTCCGTTCTGGTTCTTTGTATGATTACTGTTTTTGGCTGCTTCTTTGTATATTTTTTCGATGCTTGTGATATATTTTGCTTTTTTTTATGGGTATAGTACATATGCTGTAGGGAATTCCCTAAAGTGCTACAGGAGCGATACGTGTGCCGAAAAAGCGATTCACACTGGTCTTGCATCGCCGTAAATTGTACTCGGTGGGAAACACAATCTTTGGCAAATCGTTCCAAAGTGATGAGGTTCTCCATATAAAAGACTACTTGAAAAGGGTTGTACGACAAGTGACAGGCTGAACTTCATACAGACGTGAAGTAGTAGCGCAACGTGTATTCCTAGCATGCACCGCTTTGGGAGAAATTAAACTGACTACATCCGTCGAGCATTATCCATTAAAATACTTGTAGCATAAACTCAAGTTGCCAACCGTTCTGGGATGTTTCACGGAATGAAGGTTTGTAGGTCAGCTCTGGGCCTCCAGTCACGCGAACAGCTCTCTTCTAATTAAAATCCAACAAATGCAGTATATGTTTGGGGGAGTAGAACCCCAAACATTGGAGTAGTATTCCATCGTTCGAATTTGAACTTTATACAGAATTAACAATTGTTGTGGAGTGTAAAGCTTTTTAATTCTAAATAATATTCCCAGTTTTTAAGAAGCCTTCTTTGTTATGCTTGCAACATGTTCATGACAAAACATATTTGCTGACAAATTAATGCTCAGCAAATTAAGTGACGACGCTAGAAGAATGTGTCGACATAACTATGTCGGGACCAGCAAGGTTAACTTTTTTAGAAAAAATTTCCGCCTAGGTTTTTGTAACGTTAAATTCTACTTGGTTACTGTCATCTCAAGATAGCATTTCTTTCAGGTTTTTATTAAGTTCAACGACTTCCTGCTGTCTGCGGATACCTGCATGAACAGCCGATGGTCAAGCACTCAAAATGAATGGAGAAATAAGCATATTGTCATTCGCAAAGCTGTAGATAGGATTCCTGGTCCGTCCCAGCAGATCGTTAATGTAAATGTGAAAGACAGTAGGAGACAATATAGAGCCTTGGGGCCCTCCGGCGTTGAGAATAGAATTGTTTGAGTTGTGGTCCCTCAGAAGACTATTGAGAATATCTTGAGTAGATGATATCAAAAAATATAGTGTATTTTAATGCCACTGTTCATACTATGGTTCCCTCAGTTTAATTTCTTGAATATATTCTTCATTGTCATTGTACTGGCTGCTTCTTTGTATCTTTTTTCGATGTGTGTGATATATCGTGAATCAGTAAGTTTGTAATGCCTTCATAATTGGTCATACTTCAGTTGAGTCAAAGGCCTTCTTACGGTGTAGTTAAGTAAATTCTTTCGTTCTTTTATGACGATATGTCGAATTGGTTATTTATGAACCAGAGTGTAATACTAACATGGGGTAAAAGTATCGAGACGTTCCGAGAAATGGCAGCACAACCAAAAAAAAACCATATGACCTTCAGTTAGAGTCAACTCTAAGAAAATTCGTGCAAAGTTTTCATGACATTTTATCTGTTAGTTTGTGAGTTATAGCTGTTTGAGTGACGCTGCTTTTGATTTTTGAAAAACGATGAAACAAAAAGAATCTCGTGTATTAATTGAATATTGCTTTTGATGGAAAAAAATATAGCTAGAACCCAATAATAGCTTGAAAGGTATTATGGCACATCTCCTTAGTCCAGGAAATCAAATCCCGAAGGTTAAGATGGTTGGGACCCATAGGAAGACAGCCGGATGACAGATACAAGAAGCTAGTGTGGACTGACAACCCGGTTGGGAGAAGACCACTGAGTCGGATATGCATCATGTTGTTCTGAATGACCGCAAAGTGAGAGTGAGAGAGATAACTGACATCGTGGATCCAACACTACACGCCTGACTCCAACAGTCAGTCCGCAGAGTAACTGAAACCGCATGAAAGCTGACAGAAGCGTCTAAAGACCCGAACATCAGCTGAAAGGGTTTGACATGTATTTTTTGGGATGCGCATGAAATAATACTGATCGACTATGGAAGGGGCTGATAATCACCGAAGACGTTGGTTGATAGAACCGTTTAAATGATGAAATAAAGAAAAAAAGTCTACATTTAGCGAAAAAGTGTTGTTTACCAAGATAATGCACCAACTTACAAGTCTATAGAGTCGATAGTGAAATTGGACCAGTTGGGCTATGAATTAGTTTCTTGTATAAGATATTCACCAGATCTGGCCCTCAGCGATTATTGCCTCTTTTCAAATTTGGAAAGTTGGCTCCTGGGAAAGGGATGTAGCTCAAATGAAAAAGCCAAATGGGAAACTAAGGTTGATTTTAAAGAGCTCGATAAATCGAACTACATGCAAGGTTTCCAAATGTTGAAAGATAACTGGAGTAAGCTCTTCAAGGAAACTGTGTTGAAGAATAAAATCGATTTTTGGCATAAACATTCTTATTTCTTTAAAAGGGCTTTTCACCCCACATAGTATTGTTTTCCGAAATCTGCTTGTTTGATGTTTTATTATAACAAGCCAATAATATTCTTTGTATGTCTGACTAATACTTAAATTAATCACAATAAGAATTGTAAATACAACTTGCAAAATAATGATTTTACTACGTTTTGCATTTCTAAGTAAAAGTTTTACAAATTCAAATACCCCAAACTGATTAATATTAATGTTGAGAACAATCGTGTACTTGGACATTATTATGCGCAGTGTTTTCTTTCTAGTGGCATCAATATGATTGTCTTGTATTTTCTTGCATGATAGAATGTCTTTTAAACTCTTCTTGAATTATTAATTATAAATAAACTGTTTATTTCGATGCTGTTGAGGCGTTTTAGTGTCTTCCAAAATAAGGATTAATCTTCCGAAAAATTCTAATTTCGCTGAATTTTTGTACACACTTTTATTTTGGCAATATACGAGGTTGGTTTGAAAAGTTCGTGCAAAAATAAAAATTACTTATGTGTTTGGGGTAAACCTTTTTTATTTTTCGACATAGTCTTCTTTTAGGCTTATACACTTCGTCCAACGATGTTCTAGTTTGTTGATCCCTTCCGAATAATAGGATTTGTTCAAGTCTGCAAAATATCCATTAGTGTCTGCAATCACCTCCTCGTTTGAATAAAATCTTTGTCCCGCCAGCCATTTCTTCAAATTGGGGAACAAATAGTAGTCCGAGGGAGCCAAGTCTGGAGAATAGGGGGAATGTGAAACGAGTTGGAATCCTATTTCCATTAATTTTGCGACCACAACTGCTGAGGTGTGTGCTGGTGCCTTGTCGTGATGGAAAAGGACTTTCTTGTGGGCCAATCGCGGGCGTTTTTCTTGCAGCTCGGTTTTCAAACGGTCCAATAACGATGAATAATATTCACCTGTAATAGTTTTACCCTTTTCCAGATAGTCGTTGAGGATTATCCCTTGCGAATCCCAAAAAACAGTCGCCATAACCTTTCCGGCCGAAGGAACGGTCTTCGCCTTTTTTGGTGCAGTTTCCCCCTTGGTAACCCATTGTTTATATTATTGTTTGGTCTCAGGAGTATAGTAATGTATCCATGTTTCATCCACAGTGACGAAACGACGCTTAAAGTCTTCCGGATTCTTCTGGAACAGCTGCAAATCATCCTTGCAACACTTCACACGATTCCCTTTTTGGTCAAGCGTGAGCAATCGCGGCACCCATCTTGCGGGTAGCTTTCTCATGTCCAAATGTTTATGCAAAATATTATGTACCCGTTCACTCGAGATACCCACAGCACTAGCAATCTCACGCACCTTAACTCTTCTGTCATCCATCATCATATCATGGATTTGATCAATGATTTCTGGAGTCGTAACCTCCACAGTCCGTCCAGAACGTTCAGCGTCACTTGTGCCCATATGGCCAGTCCGAAAATTTTGAAACCACTTATAAACTGTTCTAATCGAAGGTGCAGAGTTACCATAATGTTTATCAAGCTTCTCTTTAGTCTCCTGAGGCGTTTTGCCTTTCATAAAGTAATGTTTAATCACCACACGAAATTCTTTTTCGTCCATTTCTTGAAAATCACTCGACTTCCTTGATTCACACGAATGCCAAACACAGAGAAATAGACCAATATGGCTGAAACTTGGTGCGCGTTCATTCAAGAGATGCTACTAACTAAACATGACCTCGATACGCGCCGGTGGTGCCATCTCTCGGACTTTGCACGGACTTTTCAAACCAGCCTCGTAAGAAACATATAAAAAGAGCCCTATGATATCACGCCGGCTTCCTATACTTTGCAAGGTCAAAGGTCACGAAAATTGTTTTTTTGCGGATATTTTACTTCCTATGGTTGGAGGTCAATTAAGGTCATTATGAAAATTATGGACTAAACAATTCTTTACAAAAAAGGTCAAATACATTTTTTACATATGAGCAATCCTGGTCACGTATTAGGGCTTACAAAGCAACAACTGCATATAAAATACAGCAATAATAGCGAGGTAATATGCAACGTGCGATTTTTTTACGTGGTACCTCCGATAGGCCTAATCCATGCTTGATCAAATTATGATTCTTCTTCATCATCATCTTCAACCTCTGACACTTCTTTCTCTTCATCTTCTTCATTAATACCTTTTTCTTCTGATAATTTAGATGTCAAATAATCGATGGGGTTAATTTCATCGTATTCAGTTTCTCTCATATTAATCTCTTCGGAACCGTTAGGAGAAGCAGGATGGTATTCTATCGAGTATAGACTTTATGACATTGAGCATGAATAGTCACTGAGTTTGCATTTTTTAAATACTCAAAGTGTCCATCACCTCTATTAACATCCATCTTTTAAAGTTTGTAAACCATGCTCAACAACCACAGTATCCGCAATTATCGATTTCAAATTTATATCCGAGTTCGTCGAAAACTAGTTTTAAACAGACACGAACAACTGCGTGGAGTATTTTTACCATAAACTAACTCCTGCGGATGCAATGAAGTGTGAGGTAGCTGCGACTTCGGGTAGTAACTTACTATAGGGGACCCTTAGTATCATTAAGGATCCTTTTCCTTTCAGTGAGTTCACTCCACTCTTTACAAACACACTTATGATATGTATATATTGTGTATACATTCCAATTTGTATGTTTACGAATTTACTAGCATAGAAGAGTAATATTTTATGTATGGAGTGGAGCGTGCGCCCTGTTTCAAAAATTACTTAAAAAATAGTTGCTCAAACGTAAAAAAAATGTATATGAAGTTTTTTGTAAAGAATTGTTTAATCTATAATTTTTATAAAAAGTTTAATTCCCCTTCAACAAACAGAAAGCGAGATATCCGAAAAAAACAATTTTCGCGACCTTGCAAAAGTATACGAAGCCGGCGTGATATCATAGGGAAATTTTCGTATCTTTCTTATAATGTGAAAATAAATGTTTTCAAAAATTCAGTAACATTAGAATTTTTCAGCAAATGTACCTTATGTCGCATTATTTTACTGGACAAATCGGCCTTAGTATGTTTGGCACCCCGAGTCAATGTTGTCTTGCTGATTAAATTATAATGCGTGACGATTACCTTCTGAAAATTGACTAAAAGGTAAAAAAGAAAAGTCTAACTATTTTTTACTCTTCCTGAATCTTATTTATTCCATTTACCTATGACTTCAGATTACATGGTATTTATAATTAAGGTAATAAAAGATATTTTATAAAAATAAAGCTAGCGCTACAGAAAGACAAACAGGTGGAATAAAACGACGCCGAAAAACGAAGCCGGCTGGCTATCGACGGATTGTTAAAACGCACTTCGTTAAGTTCCTCAGAGATGCTGTGTAAGCAGAAGTTGTATTATTGATTATATGTAACAATAATAAGGAAAAATATATGTAGCATATCTGAAAAACTCTGCGAGGCACATTTTAACGATACGGTCGTAGCGACGTTTTCTTCCATGTGCTTATCTTTCTTTAGCGACAGCTATATTTTCTGTGATAATAGCTTTATAGATAGCACATATTTCTAGTTTTCCGCATTTTCAAAATGGATTCATAGATGTTGCAATATGAGAATTTTGATTTATTGATCTTCTATATTATTTTGCCGATATTTCAGTTGTTTCTAAAATAATTTAAATCCTACATAATGGAAAACCTGGCCAGGTGATATACATATACGTGAAAGAAAACTACATGAAAATTGGATTATTTATTTGCCGGACATACTTTCATATACATTTATATATATATATATATATATATATATATATATATATATATATATATATATATATGTTAGCTTTCATTGAAAAAAAAAATAATTTAAACACCTTTGGGCAATTTCGACAACAATAACTTTTATTAATTGCATTCAGACATCTAACAAAGCTGGTCGACTACTTCGGCTCTCTAAAATATAATTCATAGTGCGTACCAAAATATTCCTGTTACCTAAATCTTATTAGGGTTACATAAACACTTTTATAAGCTATGGTCATATCTATCGTAATAACTAAAATTAATAGTTTTGGGACAAATCAATAACAGTAACTTAAGTATAGTTAAATCTACGTAATGTAAAGAAGCCAGTCTGCCTGAAAACAATTATAAATAATTAATATTCTCCTTCTCATATTGCATCGTTCGGCCTATCCTAATTTTTTTCAACCAGGCCTGGAACGAGGGTTTTTCCATATAGCTGATAGCTAACATATATATATATATATATATATATATATATATATATATATATATATACATATACATATATATATATATATATATATATATATATATATATATATATATATATATATATAAGAAAGAGGAAGGACTCGACGTCAGAAAAAATTTTAAAATAGAGTACCATTTCAACATCATGGTGTTTCTTACAGTTGTGTTCTGTCTTAAAAAGTGTTTTTGATTAATGTTTATTGACAACGTTTTATTTTAATACTTGTGTAACTCTCTAAGCGTTCTTTTATCATGTTTTTGTAATCATACCTACTACCTGGCCAACAAAAATAAATGCAAATTTTATTGTCTTCACCAGAGATGAACTAATTGCTAAATTTTTGTAAGTAATTTCTCATACAGTCTTACAATTCATTAAATCACATTTTAAAAACGAACGTTTTTGGTTTATTTTCTGTACCTGGTTTGCATTTTTAGAATCCAGAAGAAGCTACCATTAGGCAGCGAGAGCTCGATAGCAAAAATAAAAAGCAGATACTAGAGCCTTTAGATCTTTGATTGCTCATCTCTTCTCCTTATAAGGGCGTTTCCCAGTAGTTAAACTTCGGATTGTTATATATATATATATATATATATATATATATATATATATATACAGACTTTCTGTTTTATGTACACATATATACTATAGAGACATACTGATAATAAAATAAAAAATATTTATAGTTTTATTTATAGTTCATAATAAGATGACAAAACATCTGTTTGAAATGGGATTAGCACAGAGATAATTATTTCTTCAGAACCATCTCATTTGTATTATATTAAAAGATTTTCTCTTAACATTAAATCCAAAATAAAGAGTATCATATGGAAGAAATTTATCAGAATAGGATTCAATAGCTTAAGCTCTTCCGCCTATGTTTTGTCATGAAATCTTAATCTTTATTTAATCTTCTTATGCTTTGAGCCTTGTAGAATAGAACATTATTTTTCTATTTTTGTTTGCTTATGTGACACCTGGGAGAGAAATAACTGTATTTTTTCATATAAAAATATTTTTTATACGACCTTAAAAAAACAGTTTATATTTATGCTCATTAATGTCAAAGTATTTGTTTTTATGGAATATTTTTAGTGTTCCGTACGGAACACTTATAAGATGACTTCGGTGTCTGTCTGTCTGTCTGTACGGCTACCTGTCTGTCACACTCGATTTTCTCCGAAACTATTTGTCATAGAAAGTTGAAATTTGGTAATAATATAGGAATTGATGGCCTCATCAGAGCCGTGTAGTTTTGAAAGTTAAATTTTGACTTAAGGCGTTAGTTCAGGTGAAATTAGAAGAGAAAAAAAATTTTTTTTTTGATAGGTTATCGACTGTGGTGTCAAATGAAAGCTTGTGGAAACACGATTAAAAAAATATATATAATGTAATACTTGCGCACATTTTTCTTTGTATTATTTTTAAAAATCGCGAAAAATTGCTGTCCCCCCTTATCTCGAAAAGTACTGATCAAAAAATTTTGAAAAAATTCTGGAATATTCTTCACCGGGTGTAGATTGAACGAAAATTATCACGAGTGCATTACCTTTAATAATTTATCTGGTACATATTAAAAAAAAAAATTCAAGGTCATCAGTTTTCAGGAGAGAGTGAAAATAAACTTTGTTGAAAACTCATTTGGGGTGTGTTTTGTGAAGTCACTGATCATTTTATACCTCTGTAACAAAATTTTTTATTTTAAAAGCAATCAACGTACGGAACACTAATTGTGCAAGTTCAACTTGCACTTGACCGGTTATTTTAACACCGTGTGTGAAATTTATTGTACCCTATTGATCAAATTATTTGGCACCCTTTTTGAAATCTTTAATTTTTTTCATTTTTTTAAGCTTGTAAAAATTGAATAATAAACGAACAAGTATGTCTACAGGAAAAGTATTGAATCTGTAAAAAAATATACCCTTTAAAATTTTTGCATTTGTTCACGTTACGAAAAATATAGTCTCTTATTTTTTTTTTTATGGGTTACGTGCTGCAGGGAGGTCCCTAAAGCGCTACAGGAGCGACACGTGTGCGAAAAAAAAAAAAAAAAAAAAAAAAAAAAAAAAAAAAAAAAAAAACAAAAAAAAAAAAAAAAAAAAAAAAAAAAAAAAAAAAAAAAAAAAAAAAAAAAAAAAAAAAAAAAAAAAAAAAAAAAAAAAAAAAAAAAAAAAAAAAAAAAAAAAAATAAAAAAAAAAAAAAAAAAAAAAAAAAAAAAAAAAAAAAAAAAAACAAAAAAAAAAAAAAAAAAAAAAAAAAAAAAAAAAAAAAAAAAAGGAAAAAGCGATTCACGTTGTTCTTGAATCGCTGCAATTGCCGTAGTTCTGTCTACCTGTGGTCCTGAACCATAGCTCAAATTCTATAGGTTCAATTTGTACTGTATTATATGATAACCAAATTTGAAGCGTTGAAATTCTGTTCGAGAATTATAGTGCCAACAGACAGGCCGACGGAAATGGGAAATTGTTTTTTATCCTAAAACTCGTGTGATTTCTTTACCTTATACTTTCCTTTAATCAGAGTATCTGTATCACAAAAAACATAGTTTTCAACTTTCGTCAGTCATTTTAGTCCATAGAGTAGGAAGGGAACATACAGTATTTGAGTATTTATTTTAATTTAGGGGAAGAGAGTAAAAGGAATGGAAGTCGATAAATTTTGTAAAGATAATAGGAATTTTTCCTTGTGTTTGTTTAAGAAAATGAACAAATCTAGAGTATAAATATCTGCAGTAAAATATGTAAGGACGAAGGAAGGGAGTCTGTGGGAGGTATTGCGCTTATGTTAATAATATTCAATGTTTCAAAATTTTCTAGGAATCTGAAAATAATATAATTTTTATTACTTAATTTTAACAGATATAATATCTAAACTCTACTGTGATGTGTTTAAAGTAAATCCCAAGATATAAGATCCTGCCTTTTTGCTTTTTCAATGGGGCAATAAACGACCCTATTACGGTCTTGTGCATAGTTGCCAGGTATTACGATAAACGTATTTTTATTTTACCTGCTTTGTATACCGCCCTCACTTGCACCTGCAATCATGTTGGATCTAATTTTACCTTTATATTTACTACCTGGCAACCTGGTTTGGAGCCCTTTAAGTATTTGAAAATATAGGCTTAATGACCACAGGTCCCCAATAAAATTGGAAAGATACTTTTTATTATTTTTAGTTTTACTTATAACTTACAACGTAACGGTTCTATTTTAATTATGTGGCGTCCGTGGAAAAATTGCAATAGTGGCTATCGCAAGAGAAAACATTTATCACTTGACGCTAAACAAATAGTGAAAAATGTTTACGACAGTTTGGTAAAAAGAAATTTGAATAAACAAAGGGCTTTGCAAGAAACCAGTGAACTAACAAAAACCCCAATTTCTACGATTAAGCGTATTGTAGAAAAACCATCACTCGGGAACAGGAAAAAAACGGAAAAATTTTCAAATACATCATGTAGATGATTGTGAAAAAGACGTCATCAGGAGAAAAATATATTCTATGTATAAAGAGCAGTTGGTCCCGACAGTAGACAAAATAAAATTAAGACAGGTGCAGGACGGGACTAATATACATTGTGGCCGATCAACCCTTCACAGAATTCTCTTAAGAATGGGATTCACGTTCCGAAAAATCAACAAAAGGCAAGTAGTGATGGAGTCACAAAGATTACGAATCTTGGGACATACTTATTTACCAGAAATTAAAAAATATCGATCAGAGAATTGGCCAATAATTTACCTTGTCGAAACATGGTTCGATACCTATGACACTGTGCAAAAAGGGTGGGTTGACACCAGTACAAAATGTCAGACTAACGCACCTTCAAATAAAGGTAAACGAATAACCATTTTGCATGCTGGATCTGAAAAGTGCTGGGTTTCAAATTGTCTACTATTATCTGCAAAAAACATAAAAGATTCTAGTTTGGACTATCACGAAGATACGACCGCAGAACTTTTTGAAAATTGTTTTCAAAATTCCCTTTTGCCAAATGTTCCCGAACAGAGTGTTATACTTATGGACAATGTAGGTTACCATAGTCGCCTACTAAATAAGGTTCCTAATGCAGCCAACACCAAATCGGAAATATAGGAATATATGTTAGAAAATTACATTTATTTTGACTTTAGTTATGAAAAAAGTAATCTTTATGAAGTTTTGAAAGACTATAAATTGAAAAAGAAATATATTTGTGGTAGTATGGCTGAGAAAATGGGACACACTGTTTTGCGGCTCTCTCCGTATTATTGTGTGTTCAATCCAATTGAACATATTTGGCATCAAGTTAAACCAAAAATAAGAGCACAAAATGTTCCTCCTACTTTAAGCGTGTCAGTGGTTGAATTAGTAAAAAAGTTATAAATGATATACCTTGTGAAAGCTGGAAGAATTCCATTCAGCACATTGTTAAAGTTGAAGATTCATGTATTTATGTAAATAATATAAAACCACTGATAATTACCTCAGCTGATGACAGTTATAGTGAAACCGAATTAGGCTTAAGTTAACATATATTTTTATTTATACAATATGTCCCCTCTTGTAAACTCCATTCATTCAAACTGTATATTTATACTTCTTATCCATTTGTTTTTACATGCATCTATAAATAAATATCTCCAAAAACACTTATAATTTTATTTATTTGTATTAATGAATAAAATTCTTAAGTCCAACTCTGCAACCTATCATAAACAGAAAGTGAGAATTTTTATATTGCACACTTAAAACGGTAAAAATCAGGATCTTATATTTCGGGAGAGGCTATACAAGCGATTTAAAAAGATCAGTAGCATTATTACACTTTTTACTCGATCTTGGTTAGAAAAAATGATAATTCTGTACCCACAGGTGGACGATATGAAGTTTTTTAAACTTGAGGGTAGTTTCCATGGATTATTATCCTAGTAGAAAATATGATTTCCTTTTTGAAGACATTGGATAGTCATAATTCCTCTTTACTAAGAAAGTCAAATTTCTACTTATTTAATCGTGTTTAGTATTCCGTAGCAAAATTGAAAAACCGAACGGTTATGGAATTACTTCTATGTCTGTCTATCTATCTGTCACAGCCGATTTTCTCCGAAACTATTGGACATAGAAAGTTGAAATTAATCACAAATATAGGAATCGATGGCCTAATCATAGCCGTGTAATTTTAAAAGTTAAATTTTGACTTAAGGGGCTAGTTTCGGGGAGTGAAATCGGAAGTGAAATTTTTTTTTTTTGTGTGTCATCTAGTGCGGTGTCAAATGGAAGCTTGTGAAAACAAGAATTCAAAAATATTTATTTATATGATGTAATACTCACTTTATATTATTTTAAAAAAAATTGCTAAAAATCACTGTCTCCCCACTCTATTTTTAAGAGTATCTACAAGAAATTTCCTGTGTTGTATACGTTGTTGATGAGGTTCTTTATAATGTCCATATATTTTTGAACAAATATTTTAATGATTTCTGTAGTTATATTATCTTCTCCTACTGCCTTTTTGTTTTTAAGCTGATTTGCTGCTGCTAATAAGAGTATTTCGTCTTTATTTATTGGAGGGCCCGTTGTATTAAGCTTATTTGTATTATGTTCTCTAGTTGTGTCATTATACATTCCTCTTATATATTCTTCCCATCTATCTATTCTTTCTTGTATGTTCAGTAGTAGTTTACCTTCTTTATCCTCTATTACTTGTGGTTGCCTTTGTAATCTTAGTCCAGCAGCTTCTTTGATTTTCTTATGTAAATTAAATGTGTCGTATTTCTTTTCTAATGCTTCTATTTCTGTGCATTGTTCATTTAGCCACATGTCTTTAGCCTTCTTTATCTTTCTTTTTATTAGGTTGTGAGTTTCTTTGTATTTTATATTATCTTTGTTCTTATTTTTTTCTTCTTACTTCCATCATATCCAATATTTCCTCCGTCATTCATGATTGTTTCTTTTTGGTTGTATTTTGTTTCAGGTGCTTTTCCATTACTTCTTCCAGTTTGTCTCTGCTGTGGTGCCATTTTTCTTCCGGTGTCTGATGAGTTCCCAGCTTGTTTGTATTCATCATGAATCGTTTTCTTTATGACTTCTTCTTTGAGTTTGTCGATGTTAATATTTGCTATTGTTTGTACATGTTTTAACTTTTTTAGTCTAATCTTGATAGTTGCAGGCAGCAAATTATGGTCTGTAGGTATATCTGCTCCAGGAGAGGTTTTGGCAGATTTGACTATATTTCGTTGTCTTCTATTGATGGTTATATAGTCTATTTAATTTCGGATGACTTTGCTATCTTCTCCATCTGCAGGGACTTTCCACGTATATAACCGTCGAGGTGGCAATTTAAAATAAGTGTTTATAATAGAGAGGTGTTTTTCTCTGCAGTACTGGCTCAGTCTCTGACGTCTATCTTTACGTTTACCCAAGCCATAATTCCCCACAATATTCTCTTCTTTTTTATCTCCTACTTTGGCACTGAAATCCCTCATTATCATATTTATATCATTTTTCTTAGTGTGTTGAAGAGTCTTATTTAAATCTATATAAAATATTTCGGTATGTAAAAAAAAAGTTTGTAATGTGTTGATATAATCTGTCCACCTATTTGACTAGCATTGGGCTTATACAAATGATAAAAGATACTAGTTCTGTTGCTAGAACCTTGATAGACAATTACTTTTGCAATTTTCCTAATGATGTAGAAGTTCAAGTTGCAAAAAATTTTTTTAGCCATCACAAAAAAGTTTGTGTCCGAATTCTAGTTACTAATTTGCGGTGTTTTGTGAAGTCACTGATCATTTTATACCTCTGTAATACATATTTTTATTTTAAAACTAATCTCGGTACGGAACACTAATTGCGCAACTCCGACTTGCATTTGGTCGGTTTCTTTTCTATTATGTTCGATACGACTTTAAACGAAGAATGAACACAAGTTCAAATTATTACTCAATATTTTTGTAATAATCGTTTTAAGCTAGGTTTATATCAATATCTGATTTAATATAAATTAAAACTTATGTAGACATGTACCTGCTTACTGCAAAATTTTTGATTATACTCGTATATTTATAACTGGACTATGAAGCTATACAGTATAATTTCAATTTTAATATTTAATAAGGTCGTATATGGGGACAATAATAAGCACATAGACATACACACGCCTCATCGTATCGTCAGACTCATTATCTATTAGTTAAGTTAACTGCAGTTTATCGGTCGCGGTCAAAGAACTCCCGTCAGTTAATTTTATAATTTCTACTTATTAATGGTTGTTGTTTTTGAAATATATGAAAAGCGTTATATACTGGTTGACAAAATTTCTGTCTAGATTAAATTATTTCGTAGCTGTCGATCAAATTTTGCTTGTTCGATCTGGTTATTTTGATGTTTCCTAGTATACGCCAGCGGACCCGTCTGCGTAATCTCCACGACTTAAATATTAATGTAATAGAGAACATAAAAAAGTTGAAAAAACATTATACCAACCTATTCTAATCGTTTGACGCTTCACCATATACGTGCTTCTAGTCAGAGTTGCATAAGCAATTTTCTGTTGCCAAGTCGATACTATTAAGTATAAAGTTAGCTGTTTCGTAATCTATACCATATCTGATCAAATCTGCGTAAGATTTTTATATTTTTGTAACAGGTTTATGTTTATCAATTTCAAAGTAACTTCACAGATGTCGCGTTGTAATTATATTTTAATAACAAAATCTTCTCTACTATTATTGTAAAGCAACTGAAAATAGACAGAAGTCCATATTCCAGTAGCTTACTAGCTATTCTCTTGTCAGTGAAATCCATCCTGAGATGCGTTTCGCCGTATCACGGCTCGTCAGTCAGGCTAGGATTGACAAACAAGAGAACGGTATCAAGTGGTACTTATCCCATCGTGCTCCGTATCTTCTCTACTATTTTCCCGATGTTTTCGTAGTTTTTGAATTAATTTTAATCAAATATAGTGAAAAATATGACGGATAATGTACCTCCACGTGAAAGAAAACGGCAGCGAAATTTGATTGTTCATTCTCGAGTTATACTCGGAATTAGTAGTTCTTTAGTTATACACGGAGAGACGAATACTTATATTCACGTGCACCAGACGCAGAGTTTTCCATCTGCATGTAATAACATTTCAAAATCCTTCCCACTTCCTTTGCTAAAGGGAAGTATGGTATCCGTAAAAAAATCGCCCTATGAGATTTTTGCGTTTCTTCATAAGTCAGGGTTTCACAAAAAATATGGTTTCCTATATCTGTCGGACTGTATTTCTGTCTGTCTGGGCATACTATCGACGCGATTTTCCGCGTCTTCCTGAAGCAAAGCTTTCCAAATTATCCGAATTCGCCATGACAGCTGCAGCACTGTGTACACCTTTATACTACGAAGCTTCTGCTTGATCTATGACCACACGTTCTCGATAGGTTTGAATCGGGCGACTGGGCTAGCCAATCTAGTGTGACGATATCAGATTCCACTAGCTACGCTACAAGTTTTACTCCAATATTTGAGGTCGTTATCCTCTTGAAAAATCCACCCCTCATTTTTATCGACAAATCACAGTTTGGCACTCAGTACTAATTATAAATCTGGAGCATTTTTCAGCATTCAAATTGTAGGTAAAGATGAAAAGTCCTCCAAAACCTTTTTCCCAAAGATATCCCCAAATATGGATATTCACAGGGTGTTTCAGGGGCATTGAACCAATCCGTTAGTGGAAGTGGATCAGAGTCGTGGGGTGATAACGTAACTTCCAAATGAGGCTTCGCTGGAAAAAATTACATTGCTCCACTCTCCATCTATGTTTTTCTCTGCTCAAGCGAGTCGTTTCTTTCTGTGTTTTTCGCCCGGCAATGGTTTCTTTATTGTTCTCCGCCCCTTCAAATCGTTAGCTCTGAGATGAGTGCGAATCGTTTTACACGAAGTCTTTCTGCTTTAATTTTTGCACCCCTTGGCGCAAAGCTACTTGACTGTTTGACACTTTTCGTCTCGAATTACATTCTGGTCCTTTATCAACATTTTTTAACCCACTTGCTGACGAATGCCATGGAGCGCAAAGTGTATGCAGCACTCATGTTCGATAATATACTATTTAACCGTAAATAAGGTTAGAAATAAGCTCTTTTCACCAAAAGCATTGTTTGCAGGAGTGCTAACAATAACCTCAAAAAAAGAACGGAATTTCTTGTATCGACTACAAGTTATAGGTGATACGTTCTTACTTGACCACCTGTACTTTTCATAGTATGATGGTAATTTTTCTTGGTTCTTGGTTGCGATGTTAAACAAATTTAAGACAAAATTATCCGTAGTCAAACATATAAAGGATTAAAAGATTTGCTACTGATCATGATGGTTTTTATTACTTCCAACTTAAATAGCATTTGGGCTGTAAAAAAGTCATATGGATAATATTCGGAATATCTGTAACTATCAATTATTCATATACTTAATTATACACGCATCCTGGAAACTTCCACTCCTTTATGTTCATTTCCATAAAATTGTGTAAACAAAATCACATAGATAAATGGAACATACTTCATAAAAATATGTAATGAAATCTTTTTAGTGTTCCGTACGGAACACTTATAAGATCACTTCGGAATCTGCTTCTCCGTCTGTTTGTCCGTCTGTTCATCTGTCTGTAAGTCTATCTACCCGATTTTCTCTGAAACTATTTGACATGGAAAGTTGAAATTTGGCACTAATATAGGAATTGATGGCCTCATCATATCAGTAGTTTTGAAAGTTAAATTTTGACTTAAGTTTTGGGGGGTGAAATTGGAAGTGAAAAAAAGAAAAATTGTCAGATTATTGAGTGGGGTGTCAAATGAAAGCTTGTAAAAAGACTAGTTCAAAAATATATATATTGTATTATTTTTAAAAAAGTGCGAAAAATCGCTATCCCGCCCTTATCTCTAAAAGTGCTGATCAAAAAATTTTGAAAAAATTCTGGAATATTCTCTACAGGGTGTAGATTGAACGAAAATTATCACGAGTGCATTAACTTTAATAATTTGTCTGGCATATAAAAAAAAAACAAAAATTTCAAGGTCATCAGTTTTCACTAAAGATCGGAAAAGAACTTTGTTGAAAACTCATTTGGGATGTTTTTGTGAAGTCGCTGATCATTTTATACTTCCGTAACAAACATTTTTATTTTGAAAAGCAATCAACGTACTGAATACTAATTGCACAAGTCCTACTTGCACCTGACCGGTTATCTATAATGTATATAAAATGCAACGTCTCTCTGTCTGTCTGTCTGTCCGTTAGTGCGCTTATCACTGGAGAACCACTTATCCGATTTACGTACTTTTTTTTTGTAAACATACATATGTTCTCTGGCCAGGTTATAGGCTATATTTTATTACGATAGGTAGCATAAGGAATGAGTAGTGCCGGAAAATAGTGAATGAAGTCGGAAAAAAGTTTTCCGCTAGCGCGTTCCCTTGCAATACACAGCCTAAACCATTAAATATGGAACAATATTATGTAGCAGAGAATATCTATAATCTATAATCTATAATATATATAAAATGCAATGTCTCTCTGTCTGTCTGTCTGTCCATTAGTGCGTTTATCACGCGAAAACCACTTATCCGATTTGTGTGTCTTTTTTTTTAAATTCATACATATATTCTTTGGCCAGGTTACATAATAATAATAATAATCTATATCTATAATATATATAAAATGCAACGTCTCTCTGTCTGCCTGTCTGTCCGTTAGTGCGCTTATCACTGGAGAATCACTTATCCGATTTACGTGCTTTTTTGTTAAACATACATATGTTCTCTGGCCAGGTTGTAGGATATATTTTATTACGTTAGGTGACATAAGGAATAAGCAGTGACAATAATAGTAAATCAAGTCGGAGAAAAGTTTGCCGCTATAGCGTTCTCTTGCAATATACTGCCTAAAGCATTAAATATGGAATAATATCATGTAGCAAAGAATATAATATATATAAAATGCAACGTCTCTCTGTCTGTGTGTCTGTCCGTTAGTGCGCTTATTACTCGAGAACCACTTATCCGATTTACGTGTTTTTTTTTTTTAATTCATACATTTGTTCTCTGGCCAGGTTATCTATAATCTTCTATCTAGAATTTATATAAAATGCAACGTCTCTCTGTCTGTCTGTATGCCTGTCTGTCCGTTAGTGCGCTTATCAGAGAGCCACTTATCCGATTTACGTGTTTTTTTACAAATTTATACATATGTTCTATATATAACGATATAAGCCTAGATAATGGGAGATAAGGTGAGATAATGGGAGATAAGGAGAAATAATGGGAAATAAGTCGAGACAAGCCTCGATAATGGGAGATAAGGTGATATAATGGGAGATAAATATAAATAATGGGAGATAAGGAGAAATAATGGGAGATAAGCAGAGATAAGTCTAGATAATGGGAGTTATGGTGAGGTAATGGGAGATAAGGAGAAATAATGGGAGATAAGGAGAAATATTGAGAGATAAATCGAGATAAGCCTAGATAATGGGAGATAAGGTGAGATAATGGGAGATAAGGAGAAATAATGGGAGATAAGGAGAAATAATGGGAGATGAGCAAAGATAAGCCTAGAGAATGGAAATTATGTAGAGATAATGGGAGATAAGGAGAAATATTGAGAGATAAGGGGAAATAATGGGAGATATTTTATTACGTTGGGTAACATAAGGAATAAGCAGTGACGATAGTGGTGAATCAAGTCTACGCGAGCAGAGCAGTGGGCCCGGCTAGTTATTAAATAAAATTCAATTATAGGAATATTTTACACTTAACATAATTAAAGACTTTTTTATATGGAGAACTTCATCCCTTTGGAATGAACTGTCTTTGACTGTTTCTCAACTTTATTTTATAATAGATTGGGTGCCGTTACATATATGAAACTATCTATTTGGGACAAAATAAGATTCTTGCATTCTTATATGGCATCGTACCAGATATTACCATTGTTTTATCTGGCAATAGTAAATGATTAAAGCTAATCTTACATCGCAGCATATTCTAGTCTTTCTGTGGCCAACTAGTTCTTCGAAATTGAACTCAAATGCATGATTGGTCAGCTAAGCTTTATTTTATAAGCAATATGCGTTCCTAGGATGATCGGCAATGGGGAATTCTGGGGCACCAAGGCGCCATATTTTTTCTTCTTCATAATGTTGCTGTCCATGAAGTTACCGTTTACATGACAAGTTATCATGTAAATCAAAATATGTTCTACAATAGTAAAAATATCAATATTTTAAAATAAACTGTCTAGGAGGTCATAAGCTCCAGAAAAATATACAATTTCGAATATTTCATTTTTTTTTCTTCATCTTTCTTTATCTGTTCATTACCATTTGTACTTATTTTATATTAGAAAGGGCATCACTCCAACGTTTGGGTGGTTTGTACACACATGCTGCAGAGAAATCCCTAAAGCACTACAGAAGCGACGTGTGTGCGGAAAGACGATTCAATGAATCGCTGTAAATTGTACTCGGTGGGAAACACAGTTCTAGCCAAATCATTGACATCGAGGTTCTCCCTATAAAAGACTGCTTGCAAAGGGGTATATTCTAGATGAACCTCAAACATATGTGAGGTACTAACGCGAAGTATTAAGCACCACTCGGAGAGGAAATAAGCAGGGTACATTTATCGAACATTTTCAACAAAAATTCTTGTAGAATAGACTCAAGTCGCCAACCATTCTTTGATATTCCAAGGAATCAAAGTTGGTGATGAGTTCTGGGTCTCCAATTAGGCGAACAGCTATCTTCTCAATAAAATCCAAAGTGCAGCGTATGTTTAGAAGAAGAGCCTCAAATAAGGGAGTTGTCTAAGAAATTAGCAGTTGTTGTGGAGTATGGTTCGAAAAAAATTCATAGATTTTGAGAAGCTCTCTTTGCTATGCGTGCAACATATTTATATTTATTCTCAAATTAACGCCCAGCAAATTAAGTGGCGATGCAAGAAAAATGGAGTATTCTGACATAACTATGTCGAGTTCAGCACCTCATGTTGACGTCCTTAAATCAGCCTCCACCCGGAGATCCGAATGGGAGGCTATTTTACCTCCGAAATTTTTTGATCCTGGGAGCTTCAGTATGTTATTCTTTTCCAGTGGTTCGGGGACATCGGCACAGTTTTTTGTTAGAGCCATTCATTAATAATACCATGCTGACCTGAACTTCTTCTATTTTTAATTTCTTGATGTGTTCCTTCTACATCTTTTTTATTTATCGAAACTTCGTCGTTGGTGCTTTTTATTTCTGTCTTTTTCTTTCTTGAAAAGTTCAACAGAATATTTCACCCATCTATGCTGGGAATGTGGAATATTTGGCACTATGACATTATTCAGTATCTATCACCACTACACCAAACACTTTATTTTTGCACACCACGCGCGTTTCGCTAACCATGCCAGCTTTATCAGGAGCGATGATTGACTAAAGCTAAGCCACAAATCTACTCTATTTATACTTAGCCTAACACCTAACTTACTCAGGCGGAACTAATGGTATAGACGACGCCGGTCGAGAAATCAGTAGAGGGGATTATAAGGAATAGGCCCTGTGTCTTTATTTAAACTACTTTTACATTTTATAATTTTCATACTTTCGTATACGTTCAACAATCTCCTATCAGATACATTTTTAATTAATCTTAGATTATCTAATGTTACAGTATGATCAACTTCAAGGGCATGTTTGGCAATGCTAGATTTTTCTCTTCTACTGTATTTTAAATGTGCAAAATGTCCTTTAAATCGTGTTTTAATTGACTTTTTGTTTGCCCAACACACTTTTCCTCACAATTAGGAATCTTATCTTTTTTAAGATATTCCTCAGATTGTCTGATGACTTATGAACTAAGGTGAGGCCTACCTTATTAAATACTTTATTGAGCCCCCTGCTGTATTTCGGATTATAAGGTATGGAGACATACTTGGTCCTATTTTCTTCGCGTGTAAAAAAGATGGAATTCTGAATATTTAACCTGAACTTATGTCTATTTATTAACTTGTTTACTAAATCATCATCATTAACTCTAGTTATATTTCTAAACCGATTCCTTCCATTATTGAAGTTTCTTTTTTCCTCTGAATAGAGTAAATTTCAGTAATGAAAGGAATCGTATTAGAAATATAACTTATATTAGTTAATGGTTATAACGATGACTTAGTAAACAAGTTAATAAATAGATATAAGTTCAGATTAAATATTCAGAATGCCACCTTTTTTATATACGAAGCAAATAAGACCCAGTATACCTCCACACCATGTAATCCGAAATACAGCAGGGGACTCGATAAGGTATTTAATAAGGTAGGCCTCACTTTAGTCTATCAGGCATCCTGCAATCTGAGGTCTATCTTAAGAAATCCCAAAGATAAGATTCCTAATTGTGGGAAAAGTGGAATTTATGAAATTAGTTGTAATGATCGATTAAAATGCGATGCCATGCGATGCGATCAAAAGTATGTTGGGCAAACTGAAAGGTCAATTAAAATACGATTTAAAGAATATTTAGCACATTTAAAATACAGTAGAACAGAAAAGTCTAGCATTGCCGAACATGCCCTTGAACCTGATCATACTGTAACATTAGATAATCTAAGATTAATTAAAAATATATCTGATAGGAGATTGTTGAACGCATACGAAAGTGTGGAAATTATAAAATGTAAAAGTAGTTTAATTAAAAACAGAGGGCCTATTCCTTATAGTCCCCTCTACTAGTTACTTGACCGAAACTGATGGCCTCGCCTATGCCATTAGTTCTGCCTGAGTAATTCAGGTGTTAGGCTAAGTATAAATAGGGGTATATTTGTAGTTTAGCTTTAGTCAATCATCGCTCCTGACGAAGCTAACATGGTTAGCGAAACGGGCGTCGAGTGCAAAAATAAAGTGTTTGGTGTAATGGTGATATATATACTGAGTTATTTCACCCATGTTCCTCTTTAAATGTAATTAGTGCTAATTAGTTCATTAACTTCTTTTCTTTGAGTTTTGATTAAACTGATCAAAATTATAAAGTACTATCATAACGATGTAAAAAAAAACTGGGTTTGTTGATCATGTTTCTCTTTATCACGGAATCTCTTTTACCATTAAAACAAGAACTAAACCACTGTATATAAATCTGTCCGTACCTTTCTTGAGTTTAATATAAAATATGAATACAACGTTCTGAAACTGAAATAAATGTTGCAATTAATTTCTTTAACAATAAAAGTCATAACTTTAGCGATCCCACTGTGTATTCGATTTACGGCCGATCCGACCGAGGTGAGCTTTGAAATAAATTAATATTCGACTTTTTTAGTTTTGTTTTGTTTTAGGTGTGTGTATATAAGTACATAAATTAATGCATTAAGGCGTTACGCCACCTTGAAATTTTCAAAAAATCGATTTTTTTCTTGGTTAGATTTATTATTTGTACTTTTAAGAATATTTCAAGTTTTACAAAATGGAATCGCAGATTGAAGGTAATATAAATAAAATTATACACTTTTAAGACGCGGTCGCGGTATTTTTTTTTCTTTTTTGTTTTTCTCGAAATTACTTTTTCCAAACTCTTGGATAGAACATCTCGAGATTTACTGAACCGGTTTTAATCAAATTTATACCACATATTCTTTATAATATTATCTTGAAGGTGACATATGGTTTTTTTCGATTGGATGCGCCGTTCATTTTTTATTAATTTTTAAAGCTCAAAATTTTTGTGAAAAATCCGAGTTTATTTTCGAATAGCTGTCACTTCTACAAAAAAAATTTTAAATTTTTTTCCATATGTGACCATATAGCTATGACTTCCTTAAAAATAAAAAATGATTTGTTTAGTTTTTATACCCTTCCTGACTAAAAAAAAATTCCACTGGTGGTAAGGATTTTCAAAAGAGGGTCCTACGAGGTGGTTCATATCTCCATATTTGTTTTTTTTTGTTGCTAAAACTATCATGTATTTGTGAAAAATAAAAATTATATTATATATACAATAGTTGCGTCAAAAATGTTTATTTTCTAACCATTTTTCTGAGCGCCAAGGTGGCGTAGCTCCTTAAGAAAAATTGTACTATACCTTATTTATTAAACATTTAAAAAAACTGGCAAAGTTATTTACCCAATACTTCCTTTGCAAATAAGTAGTTATAAAACGAGTACTGAATTTGACCTTCTTACGTACAGAGAAAGTAAGTTTCCATAAGATGAATAAAATCATACAACATAACGACATCCACTCCTTTCATGGTATTTCATTTTCATCCCTATTTCAAATATTATAACATCATTTCGAGTATTGTGATGCCAACAGGCTGACAGACCGACAGCGTAACAGTTGGATAGATAGACTGATGGAAATGGGAATATATATTTTTCGCGGTCTAGAAATATCAAAACGTACCGAAAATAAAAATTACAGAGATTAGTTCTTGTTTTGTCGTGCCAGAGGTAAGTAAACTTGGGCCAATTTAACTACTTATATTTCTAAACATTTTTTCATAATAATATTTTTTAGGTTATTCTGTAACCAGGTCTCAATCCCTTTTACGTACCACTTGTGTTAAAATTGGGAAAAATAACAAAGCAAGAAGGCTGAAATATAAGCATATGATATCTGCGCAACCCTTTTAACTCTCTACCCAATTTCTTTCACATTTATATATCTTTTACTGTAAATGATTAGCTAAAATTGTTTTAAAATATCTGGGATATTTTGAAATTTGATTCAATCATCGCTCCTGATGAAGCTAACATGGTTAGCGAAACGAGCGTCGAGGGCAAAAATAAAGTGTTTGGTGTAGTGGTGGTATATACTGAGTAGTGTCATTGTGTTAAAGATTCCACATTCCCAAAAAATATATATATATATATATATATATATATATATATATATATATATATACATATTTATATATATATATATATATATATATATATATATATATATATATATATATATATATATATATATATATATAATGAAACCATCCTGAACTTGGACTGCACGTAAGCACATTAGGCTGTCAAGGCAGCATCAACGCCCACATTATTTGATAAGATTTTCAGTGCATAACAATATTTGGAGATACCAGCCGCGACATTCTCCACATACTGTCTCCAATCAAGTTTGGCATCAATATTGATGCCCAGCAAAGACCGATGCTGAGATGTTTGAATATCGCTACCCTTGTAAGGAAACGTGAGAAAATGACCAACCCTCCTGCCAAAAACCAGACACTGTGTTTTTGAAATATTTAGTAGAAAGTCATGGGTTCTAAAATAACGATCTAGAATTTCACAGGCTCTCCCCACATCAGCGACTATCTCTTGTGGAGTGTTACCACTAAAGATCAGGGTTGTGTCGTCCGCATATAGAACTGTAAACTTTCCTGTAATGTTAGGCAACTCGTTTGTATAAAGTATATAAAGCAGCGGGCCTAAAATAGATCCCTGAGGTACACCCCTTGTAACAGCGACCCTGTCTGAAAGAAAAGACCTGCCATAATTATCAGTCTCCATCACTTGCTCAGTGCGATTATTCAAGTAGGAGGCGATTAACTTTAATGCATTTCCCCTAATACCCAGGTGTACCAATTTTATGCTTAAAGTCTTATGATTGACACTATCAAAGGCTTTTGTCAGATCAATACACATTGCCATAGTTATCTTTCCGCTATTTAGTGAATCCAGAACATTCGACAATGCCTGATAAATGGCTTTCATGGTGGACCTTCCCTTTATAAAACCGTTTTGGTTGGATGCAATCATCGAGTGCCTCTCCAAGGATCCAAGAAATCTCCCATTGATAATCCTCTTAAAGATGTTTTCAACATTAGACAGAAGAGATATCGGTCTGTAGTTTTTCTCATCATTTGCTGCTCCTTTCTTATGGATTGACTTTACAATGGCAGATCAGGAATATACCCTACTCAAAACACAAATTAATGATAAACGACAGTGGTTCAGATATTATTTCTGCAGTTTCTTTGAGTACATTTACTGATTTTTTATTTTTTAAAGATTTGATTACAGAAAAGACCTCGGGAACCGTCGTTGGCATTAGAAACATAGTATTGAAATTTTTATTTTCAGATGACGATAACTGAAATCTACCGATATCCAGATCATCATTTATTCTGGGACACGCGTTTATAAAGTATTTGTTCAGATGATTTACAATTTTAAAAGGATCGTTAAACCTTTATGAAAAATTATCAAGAATTGTCTTTGGTGGATGATCGGTTTTTGTTATATGTTTAACCAAATTCCAAGTCGCTCCAATCTTATTTTCGGCATTATTATATATATATATATATATATATATATATATATATATATATATATATATATATATATATAAATTATCCCGTAATGTTATACTCGTAGATACAAATTATAACTTGATCCAGAGTAAAGACTTATCTTGTGAAATATTTATTAAATATTAAATAACTCTAAAAATAAAACATTACATTACATTTAAAAAGGTTACTAGTAGAGAGATCAGTATTTCAATTAATGACGTAATTTAATATTTTGACTAAAATTATAAACACAACCTCCATAAAAGAAATAAACGACTGTCGTACGAAAAGAGAACATGATCTTCGAGAGAAAGAAAACAATGGCGCATCAGGAGGTAACACTTTTGACAGATAATGCACGATGCACTCACTACAGGGTGTTCGAATCCCGCTGAGCAGGGACATGTCGTATTTAAGGAATTTGATCTCAATCATACTTCACATATTTTTGGAACTTTTTTTCAAATAAATTTTGGTTTTTTATTTGTAATATCATGTTACTATATTATTATGATAATACTCAGAGAGACAAATCTCTTCCAATTAAATTAAATATCTTAACATTGAAGCGAATCAATTTGGCTAAACTACTGGTAAGAGGAGGTATTTTTATAAATTTATTCAAAAAAGCTAATATTCCACTTCTTCCTTACAACTTGAAAAGAATCTTCAGAAATCTTTATTCCCCGAGATTAGGACAGTGATTGTAGAAGATTAAAGATTCCTGAAGATATCTGGTATAACGTTAGAGAAACGTCGGAAAGTTTAACACAATCTAACCTCATGACTTTCCATCTCACCAAAGCAATAAAATCTTTCGTTGCGTTGTAATAATAATCGTAATTATTTACTTTGTCTAGAAGTAATTTATTTCAAAATATAGCCTTATCATTATTAATGTTACACTATACAGATGCATGAAAGAGTTTATTTTAGGCTTTGCTGAAAGATTAATTAGTACAATTTCCTTTTTTGTAGGACGTTAATATTCAATGTGAGAGAATATTTTAAGAAAATCCACCACGATGTTGTTTGGTTTAATTAAAAAATATACATACATTTAAACTTTATAGAAACATACACATGTCATAAAAGAATATGGATATTAAAAATTATATAGAATATTTTATTCTTAGCAAATTTTAAACATATGAAATGCCTAATAAAAGGCAATAAAATATTTTGACCCACATCTTTCTCTTTCATGCTACAAAAATACATCACTTGACATTTTTATATCTATTTTAAAACCTGTGACCAATTTCTTTCCAGACTGTAAAATTTAAACTTCCTTAGTGCCAGGACTGGTAGTTCTATATAAAAATATACTGAAATTTTGGTGTAATTTTAATGGAAAAACAAAACAAGTCGGTAAATTGATTTACACAGTACTTTTTTTACCAACGTCTATTTCTGAGATAAACACTAAATTTCTTTTTCTCTTTTTACTTTTTTTTTATGGGTCTAGCACACGTGCTGCAGGGAAGTTTCTAAAGCGCTACAGAAGCGACACGTGTACGGAAAAAGCGATTCACGTTGTTCTTGAATCGCTGTACTCGGTGGGAAACACAGTCCTGGGTAAGCCATTCCAAAGACTGTTTGAAAAGCGTTGTACGAGAAGTAACAAGCTGAACCTCATACGGATGTAAAGTATCAGCACGACGTGTACTGCTAACATGCACGGCTCTGGGAGGAATTAAGCGAACACTCTCCAAGAAAATACTTGTAGTTGGTCGAATTTGAGCCGTGTAAAGAATCAACAGTTGTTGTGGAGTGTAGAGCTTTCTGGTTCGAAATAATATTTCCAACTTTTGAGAAGCTCTCCTTGCTATGCCTGCAACATGTTCATGCCAGGACATATTTGCTCCCAAATTAACACCCAACAAATTGCGTGACGATGCTAGGGGAATGGAGTGCCCCGACATAACTATGTTGGGTTCAGCAACGTTAACTTTTTTAGAATAAACTGCCGCCTGGGTTTTTGTAGTGTTCAATTCCACTTGGTTACTGTCACCCCAAGATAGAATTTCTTCCAGGTTTTTGTTAAGATGAATGACTTCCTGCTGTCTGCGGATATTCGCCTCAGCAGCCGATGTCGGAGCGTTCAAAGTGAATGATGAGATAAGCGTACTGTTATCTGCAAAGCTGTAGATTGGATTCCCGGTCTTTTCCAGCAGATCGTTAATGTAAATGAGAAAGAGAGTAGGAGACAGTATGGAGCACACCGGCGTTAACAGTAAAGGTGTTAGGAAGAAATCCGTCGACCGCCACTCGTAAAGAACGCTCTCTGAGGAAACATGAGAGCCACAAACAGAACTTTTCAGACATACCTTAAGAGCGTCGCTTAGCCAACAGTCTATCATGCCGAACACGGTCGAATGCCTTGGATATGTCAAGAGCAACCGCTCGAGATTCTCCGAAGTGTTCAATTGCATTGTTCCAAACATGTTTAACATAAGTCAGAAGATCTCCTGTTGACCTATGTTTACGAAAGCCATATTGGTGATCGGTAATAATGTTGAATCTTTCAAGGTATATTAGAAGATGCTGATTCCATGACTTTCGATATTATTGAAAGCAGTGCGACTGGTCGGTAGTTGTTTGGCAAGGTCTTCTTGCCTTTTTTAGGTATCGGCTGAACTGTGGCACATTTCTAGCAGGAAGGAAATATTACCTTTCTGTAGGATAGGGTGAAAAGCCTACAGGAAACTGGTGTTAGTTCCCTTGCACAGTTTTTGAGAACTATGGCAGATATTCCGTCAGCGCCAGAAGCTTTTTTGGTGTCTAGCTTCATTAAAATACGTTTTATGATACGCTGTCTGAAGACAACATCGGGCATCCTTGACTGCACTTACTCACACTAAAGAAAAAATTAAGCATCACGAGTCGGTTTTTTTTAAATAATAGGTACTTTAAAGTAATATATTAATCATAAAAGAATTTTAGTGTACTTCTTTACGGTGTAGAATCCTGGACGCTGACTGAAGCCACTTCCATTTGAATTATGGCTATATCGCAGAATTTTGAAAATTTCTTATACTCACCATATTACCAACGAGGATGTCTTCCATCGCATGAAGAAGAGACTAGAAATTATGGTAACTGTTAAAGTGGGAACATTGGAATATTTAGGACACATAATGAGAAATTCCCACAGATATGGATTACTACAGCAAATACTCCAAGGAAAGGTATTTGAAAAAAGAAGACCGGGACACAGACGCATCTCCTGGCTAAAAAATCTGCGAAATTGGTTCTCAACAAATACTTACCGGTCTTTTCAGAGTTGCAGTAGATAAAGTGGATAATAGCCAGAATGAATGCCAACATTCGAGCCGAATAAGTACTTTAACAAGAAGAAGAAAATGATTTAAGTATAGGAAGGACTTCAGAGATATTGCAAACTGGTATTGTGCTCTAAATATTATTTCCAATAAAATAATTCATAATTCATATTCCTAGTCGCCAAATACCCTGAAAAAGATCTATAACTCCCCCTCTAACCCAATTTTTTTCAGGATTTTTAGTTATTTATGGTCATATACTTAGCCACAACTAATTGAAAATAATGAAAAAACCGGTTTTTAGATCCTCAGACTCGAGGAACCCTATAACACGTCATTTACAAAGCAACCTGCCAAACCCTCTTCCCCACCTCATTAACCTCTTTTTTATTTGGCTACTAGTAATTGAAAATAATAACAAAAGAGCACAGTTTTCAAATTCGTAACTGCAATTCAAGGATTGCGAAATCTATAACACGACATATACACCGCAACAATATTAACTCCTTCTCTCTTACCTTACCAACCTTACCAACCCTTTGATCTTATAATTGAAAATAATGAAAAATATAACTGTTAGACTGCTAAAACCCGCGATATATACTAGACAACTCCTTCAACACCCTCTCCAACACCTTCACCCCCTTAAAGTTTCAAACACGAACCAATGAAAAATCTCATAGTGCTATTGAAGATACACAAAATTTATCGAGTTACATTTTTCCACTCTTTTCCTTTAATAGGAAATCCCTTGAAGATTATAAGTCTAAGTCTACTTCAAGTAATACATATGAATCAAATTTGAAATAGACATCTCTTTTCGTTCGAGAGAGACAGACAGGCAGACAGAAATGGGAGACTATGTTTTTCGTGACATAGGAACTCCGAAATGTAAATTACTAAGGTTGATTTATTCATGAATTTCATGAAATCATTTTCTTTTACCAGGGAAGGTAAAAATCAATTCATTCTTAAACTTCAGTTATGGAAGACATCATAGAGAGATTCGAAACGAGGCGGCATATATATGTAAAGGAATTGGGGGGCGGCGTTAATCGACAAACAGGTAGCGCCAAATGATAATCAGGAAATTATAGCCCTTAATGAAAAAGATACCCTCTTACACTGGAACTCTAAACGATTAGACTCTTTACTTTTTCACAAGAAGTAACTCCGACCTACAATAGATCTCTAAAAATGTAACGCACAACTTAAAAACCGGGTCAAGTGCAAGTTGGACTTGCGCAATTAGTGTTATATACGATAATATACAGTGAAATCACCGTTGGACGGACACCAACGGGACCGACCCAAAGTGTCCGTTCAAGAGGGGTGTCCGCTTAAAAGAAATATAAAAAAAATAGTTTTTTTTTAATGAAAACAGTAATTAAAGAATTTGGTACGTTTAAAACGTATACTTATCTATGTACTTATTTTTAAAATAAACAAAAAACTTAAGGAAAAAACAAAGATTTGTTACCTTTAGATACATATAAAATATAATAGGATAGAGTTATACATATGAAATGAAAGGTCACTTTAATGACGCAAAAATTCATATGGTATATTGTTATTTGTGGCCCCTTTTTCTTTAAAATGGCGTTCACAAATTGTATTTCTAATTTGGATAGAAACTCTAAAGACTCTGCATCCCCGTGAACTTCGGCAAAACTTTTAAGCTGCTTGGTTAGGGTAATAGCTTCACCATAATTTGGGATAGCATCTGTTGAATCTTCGGAAAGTCCTTGTATTTCAACTGGATTTTCAATTTTTTGTTTTGAATCTGGATTTGCAACATACAAATTTTCATCTATGTTCAAAAAATCATTAAGGTTTTCGTTATCAGTCAACTCCAACAAATTCTTATTTTTGAAGATATCTGCAAGTACGTTAAGTGGTAAGTCGTCTTCTGGATCAGATGTAACAGCCTCAGTTAACTGGTCTTCATTTTGCATATTTTCATGCCTAAATCGCGCTTTACGGAAGCAATTTTTAACTATTTCCTTGGTTACTTATTCCCAAGCGGTTTTTGCAAAGTAAACTACATCCAGTGGCGTAATTTTCTTAATTAACTCAAAAGCTGTAACAGCAGTTTCAATGGTTACCGTCAGGTGTTTTAGTATTAGACTTCGGTAATAAATTTTTAATTTTTTTATAATTCTCTGGTCAAGTGGTTGACAAGCTGATGTACAGTTAGGGGGCAGAAACAAGATTTTTATATTTTTTAAGCGAACGTCTTTTAGATGAGATCCTGCATTGTCTAAAAATAAGAAAATGTTTCTTTTTTATTTTGTCATTTTCCAATCAAGATCTCGCTACTACTCTGTCATAATTTCTCCTGTCATCCAAGCTTTCTTATTATATTTCCAAGTTACAGGCAGGTTGTTTATGTTAATATTTTTAAATGCTGGTTTAGCTGCCGTACCAATAACTAAGAGTTTTCGTTTTTCTCTCGCCATATGCTAGGTTATAAACCTCCCTTTGGGATATTTACCACCTACATATTTTTATTTTTTTAATGTTAGCGTTTTGTTGGGTAGAGCCCTAAAATGCAGGCCTGTCTCATCGGCATTATAGATGCCTCTTGGTGAATATCCCTTAATTAAAGAAGCCCTGAAATGGCTTTAAAACTTATGCTGTGGCGGATTCTAAATTTATTAAGCCAACCAGAAAAAGTACTGAATGTAGAATGTCCCAGAGATTCGGCTATTTCTTTTGCTTTGGATCGTATTAGCGGACCTGAAAAAACATTAACAATAAGTTTTTTGCATTTTTGTCACGATAAGCTAACTGATACTCTCACCCCTTTTATCCTTTGAATTAATATGAACAGAAAATCAACGCACTAATTCCAGAAAATCTTATTTAAAAAAAAATAATTTATGTGCATACCTGTCAAAGGAATCCCCTTATGGCGAGCTGCTATAAACCAGTTATAACACAAATTTTGGTACCAACACCAGTTTAAAAGCTTCTTTTTTTGTTCAAATTGTTGTTCGACATCTACTTGTTTAGAAGGATTTCTTTGTTTAATTATATCAGCAGCTTCTGTTTTTCCGATATTAAAACGCTTGGATAAGTCCCTTACACTTAACTTTTCCTTATTGTGAACTATCTCAATTTTTTTTAAGCGTGAGAATGTTTCTATTTGGAGCCATTTCTAAAATGAATGTGTCGCCCACTGTGTCTTTTTTTCGCGTAGGCGTCAGACTAATATTAAATCCCCGCGTTTACCCAAAAATTGAGATCGGTAAATCCCTGGTTTACTCGGGGAAGTTCCTCAGTGAAGGCAGGCAGCGACGTTGGCTCGCGGCGCGATTGGAAACCCCAACAGCGATACTCGCCACAGAAAAATGAGACAAGGCGTTTATTTTTTATTGTTTTTTGTCCGATTAAGAGAACATTTTTTTGTGTCCGCGCCCGTTCAAGAGAATGTTCGTCTAAGAGGGAGTTAACCAATGCCAATTATATGAGAGTCGGTCGGGACCATTAGAAACTGTCCGTTTCCAAAGGGTGGTGTCAGTGTAAGAGGGGTCTCCGCGAAGGAGAATTTCACTGTATATATATATATATATATATATATATATATATATATATATATATATATATATATATCTATATATATATATATATATATATATATATATATATATATATATATATAGAGATAAATGATTAAAGATAATGCACTCGTGATAATTTTCGTTCAATTTACACCCTGTGGAGAATACTCCAAAATTTTTTCAGAATTTTTTGATCAGTGCTTTTCGAGATATAAGGGGGGGAAACAGCAATTTTTCGCTATTTTTTAAAAATAATACAAAGAAAAGTGTGTGCAAGTATTACATTATATATATTTTTGAAGTCGTGTTTTTACAAACTTTCATTTGACACGACCCATCTGACTGCGCCAGGGAGGTTTCCGATGTTATTTTGGCCGGTATGGATGCCTACATCCCTTTTTCGAAGAAATGCCCTTCCAACGGCAAGCCTTGGTTTGACCTAAAATGCAAAGAAGCTGTTGCTTCTAAACATCTTGCATACCGACAGTGGCGTGAAGATCCTAACACCATAAATCGTAACATCTTTGTTCGTGCCAGGAACAGATGCAAAGAAATTATCGACGAAACCAAGGAGGTACACAATCAACGGATTAGAAACAAACTTCTCGCTTGTCCCGGCAATTCCAGGTCCTTTTGGTCAGTCGCTAAGGCAGTTAGTCAAAATTTCACCAAATCCACCATACCACCACTCACACGGCCAGATAATTCTATTGCAACGACACCTGTTGAGAAGGCGAACTTGTTGGCTGAACTCTTTGCTTCACATTCTACTGTCGATTTCCAAGGAAAAACACCACCTACTATTCCCATAGTGCAGTCAAGGATGCCCGATATTGTCTTCAGACAGCGTATCATAAAACGTATTTTGATGAAGCTAGACACCAAAAAGGCTTCAGGCGCTGACGGAATACCTGCCATAGTTCTCAAG
Source organism: Pachyrhynchus sulphureomaculatus (assembly GCA_019049505.1). Lineage (NCBI taxonomy): Eukaryota > Metazoa > Arthropoda > Insecta > Coleoptera > Curculionidae > Pachyrhynchus > Pachyrhynchus sulphureomaculatus. The sequence continues at coordinate 33,989,486 of CM032455.1, forward strand.
AACTGTGCGAGGGAACTAACACCAGTTTTCTGTAGACTTTTCAACCTATCCTACAGAAAGGGAATATTTCCTTCCTGCTGGAAATGTGCCACAGTTCAGCCGATACCTAAAAAAGGCAAGAAGACCTTGCCAAATAACTACCGACCAATCGCACTACTCTCAATAATATCGAAAGTCATGGAAAAGGCTATCAATCAGCATCTTCTAAAATATCTTGAAGGATTCAACATTATTAGTGATCACCATTATGGCTTTCGTAAAAATAGATCAACAGGAGATCTTCTGACTTATGTAACACATGTTTGGAACAACGCAATTGAACACTTTGGAGAATCTCGAGCGGTTGCTCTTGACATATCCAAGGCATTTGACCGTGTTTGGCACGATGGGCTGTTGGCTAAGCTACGTTCTTATGGTATGTCTGAAAAGTTCTGTTTGTGGCTCTCATGTTTCCTCAGAGAGCGTTCTTTACGAGTGGCAGTTGACGGATTCCTTTCTAACACCTTCAATATCAACGCCGGTGTGCCCCAAGGTTCCATACTGTCTCCTACTCTCTTCCTCATTTATATTAACGATCTGCTGGAAAAGACCGAGAATCCAATCTACAGCTTTGCAGATGACAGTACACTTATCTCTTCATTCACTTTGAACGTTCGGACATCGACTACTCAGACGAATATCCGCAGACAGCAGGAAGTCATTCAACTTAACAAAGACCTGGAAGAAATTCTATCTTGGGGTGACAGTAACCAAGTGGAATTTAACGCTACAAAAACCCAGGCGGCAGTTTTTTCTAAAAAAGTTAACGTTGCAGAACCCGACATAGTTATGTCGGGGCACTCCATCCCTCTAACATCGTCACTCAATCTGTTAGGCGTTAATTTGGGAGCAAATATGTCCTGGCATGAACATGTTGCAGGCATAGCAAGAAGAGCTTCTCAAAAGTTGGGAATATTGTTTCGAACCAGAAAGCTTTACACTCCACAACAACTGTTAATTCTTTACAAAGCTCAAATTCGACCAACTATAGAATACTGCTCCCATGTTTGGAGCTCCGCTCCCAAACATACACTGCATTTGTTGGATTCTATCCAGAGAAGAGCTGTTCGTCTGATTGGACACCCGGAACTGACCGACGGCCTTGATTCGCTGGAACATCGAAGAACGGTTGGCGACTTGAGCCTATTCTACAAGTACTTTCATGGAAAGTGTTCGAAAGATGTGGCCCGTTTAATTCCTCCCAGAGTGATGCATATTAGAAGTACACGTTGCGCTGATGCTTCACATCCGTATGAGGTTCAGCTTGTTACTCCTCGTACAACGCTTTTCAAGCAGTCTTTTATATGGAGAACATCATACCTTTGGAATGGTTTACCCAGGACTGTGTTTCCCATCGAGTACAATCTACACCGATTCAAGAACAACGTGAATCGCTATCTCCGCACACGTGTCGCTCCTGTAGCGCTTTAGGGACTTCCCTGTAGCACGTGTGCTAGACCCATAAAAAAAAACCCTTCTCGATGACCTGCAAAAAATTTTTTTTTCACTTCCGATTTCACCCCTTCAAAACTAACCTCTTAAGTAAAAATTTAACTTTCAAAACTACACGGCTTTGATAAGGCAATCAATTCCTATATTATTACCAAAATTCAAATTTCTATGTCAAACGGTTTCGGAGAAAATCGGGTGTGACAGACAGAGAGACAGACAAACAGACACCGAAGTGATCTTATAAGTGTTCTGTACGGAACACTAAAAATGACCAGTAAATGACCTTTTTTTTTTTGAAAATAGAACCCCTTATAAAAAGTAGTTCTATTTCAAAGAGGCGGATTTTCTATATCCGTACGGGCGGGGGGAATATGATTCCCTGCCCCCCTTGGCTACACGTCAGGTTATAAGCATGTGACTCTGAGACCTAAATAAACACCTTTACAGATAAATACGATGTAATGGCAACCAAAAACTTCTCTTTCTAGCTACGGACCTACGATCACCATTATTTCGTAAGATCTTCCCAATTATACCATATATCTTTGGAATAACGCAGGAGAATATTATGTTATTGCTATTTGCTTATACGCTTCAAAGGTATAAAGGCGTAACGAATGCTCTTTCAAAGTTACAAACTAGAAATTTCTTATTATTTTCTATTACACTTAAAAAACTCTTTGTGTAAAAAACAAAATTCATTAAATAACGAATTAAAAAAGGCATTAAAATAATAAAGACAAAATTAAAAAAATAAACGTTTCTTTGACAAATTCGAAAAACGGATGCTTTAAGAAGAAACCGAAAAAGATACACAAATTAAATCTAGTATAAACAAATCACTTTGAAAATTTATTTGCTTACTTGAGCTGCATCCAGTGCCGATAATCTTTTAGAAGCAAGATGAAAGGACACCGACATTGATATATATGGTGCATTTACTTAAACGATACTATAATCTTCAACAAAAAGATAAAATATTCTAAGTAAGTCGTAATAATCTGAGCTAATCATTATTTATTAGTGGATTTCTAATACGTTTGATGTGATGAGCTCCTTTAATAAAAAAAAAATCAGTAAGTTTTTTTCGCAGTACTTTTCTTGCAAACATCCAGTACTAAAATAAGTAGCGAATTTGACTTTCTCCAGTGAGGAGAAGGTAAATTTTCATAATGTAATTAGAACTCTACAGCAATCGACACCCACGCTCTTTTTCTAAAATGATAGCACTTGAGAACTCTAGGTTTCATTTCTATTTAAAGTATTATACCATTTTGTTTGGGAATTATGGCGCCCCCAGATAGACAAACCGACACACAGTGGGAAAAATGGAAAAAATTCGAGCCACTCCGCAAATCCAATCCAATTGGGGTAATCTTTTTTTTAATTTTCTTGGTATAACGTATATTATATGCTGGAAGTGCTAAAAATGTGAAATCTGTCAAGGCACTTATTAAAAGAAATGTATTTTATTCAAATAAAATTCGTGCTTGAGCAACAAAAAAGAAGTAAATTACGCACTTGATCTTGAAAAGTCAAAAAAAACCCAATAATTTAACCTTCTTCTTCTTCTTCTTTTTTAGGCTAATCGCCTGTTTCATCTTCTACATCTTGCCTCTCCCCTCCAGATTGTCGCTCCATCTTTGTCTAGGTCTTCTTGTACTTCTGCGACTTAAAGGTGATTTGTCGCTTGCTACCTTTACTACACTACGAATTTTCCATTCGTGTGATGTGATTATCCCATTCTTGCTTTCTTTTCAGTACCTACTCGTTTATGTTCTCTATTTTACCAGTTCTTCGTAGCTTCGTGCTAGACTCATAAAAAAAAAATATTTACGTTTCTCTCTCTATCTCGTAAAGTCTTCCCCGCGATCTTGCGAAGAACCCCCATTTCGGGGGTCTCCATTATTCTTTTTGTTTTTGTTGTTTCCGCCCTTGTTCCTGCTACGTATGTCATTATCGGCCTTATCATGGTCTTGTAGATTCTTGATTTTGTTTCAATGTTGTTACTTTTATTATACCATATGGTATGGTATACTATTGAGACATCCTGCTATTCTGATTGCTTTAACTGTTTGGTCCCTTACTTCCCGTTCAATATCTTTGAAGCCCGACAGTTCGATTCCTAGATATCGGAATTTCATTTCTTGTTCGATTACTTTTCCGTCTAGTTCAAGCTTGCATCTTAATGGCGTTTTGGAGGTTGACATACATTTGGTTTTGGTTGCGGAGATTCTCATGTTAAACGTTTTTGCTGTTCTATTAAATCTGTGCAATAAAAGTTGAAGGTCGTCCTCTGTTTCCGCTATCAGTACCGCGTCGTCGGCATAGCAATAGATATTTATCTCTTTCTCTTCCATTCGGTACCCTTTTAATGGTCTGATTTGTTTTATTATTTCATCCATGATGATGTTGAACAACAACGGGCTAAGTGAGTCTCCCTGTCGTATACCGCTTTCCACTAGTATCGGTTTTGTAAGTTCTCCTTTTATTTTTGCCTGTATCTTGTTTTCTTCATATAGGTTTTCTATAGTTTTAACTAAATTGCGTAAGAATCCAGGGTTATAGAGCAGGTGGACGATGTCTTTCAGCTGAACGCGATCAAATGCTTTGAGCAGATCTATGAAACTTATGAATGCCGGTTTATTATATCCTATTGATTTTTCGCTTATCTGCCTTATTATGAACACCGTCTCTTACATGACCTTCCAGATTTGAAGCCCTGCTGTTCGTCCGACAATGATACTATACTGTTTATGCTCGCTGGTATTACTCGAGTTATTAATTTTAGTGTGGTGCTTAAGAGGTTTATTCCTCTATAGTTGGTTGGTAATTTTTTCTCCCTTCTTAAATAACAGTATAGTAGTGCTGGTGCGCCATTCAACTGGTATTCTGTGGGAGAATACTACTTGTTGGGTTAGTTTTGTTAGTTCCTGAATTAGCGTTTTTCCCCCATATTTAAGTAACTCATTTGTTATTCCATCTATTCCTGCACTTTTTCTGTTCTGGAGCTTTTTCAAGGACGCTTTTATTTCCTCTATTTCGATCTCTGCGTCATTGTCGATTGCTATTTCTCTCATTTCCTCCATATTTCCATCCTTCTTATACAGGTCTGTCAGAAAATCCACGCATTCGTCCTTTGTTATGTGCTTGGCTTCTATTAGTTCGTTAATTTCTGTCCTTTGGGATCTCAGGAAGCGCCATATTTGTTTCTGTCTCCCGTAGAAATCTTTCTCCAGTCTTTTTGAAACAATTTCCCAGTGATTTTTAGTTTGTCTCATAAGTGTGGATGTTTCATTTCTAACTCGCTGGTATTGATTATATGATTCTGGTGTTCCTAATATCCTGTAGTTTAGGTATGCCTTTTTCTTTTCCTTGCATTTTTCCTTTATTTCTGCACAGAATCATGGGGTCTTATTGTTAAATTTGTTCCTTCCATTTGTTCTTCTTGTTCCTAGGCTTTCGATTGCTGCTTCCTTAATATTGGTTTTCAACTTCTCCCAGCTCGTATTAACGTTGTCTTCTTCTTAAACCATGTTATTTTCTATCCTTCTTTTGATCCTGTTTTTATACAGGTCCTTTATTGAAGGATCCCACAATGATTCACTATTGATCTTTTCTATTTGTGTTGTTTTCACATTTTTCCTTGGGGTTTTTATGTGTAATCTGATTTTCGCTAGGAGTAGACTGTGGTCACTTCCTTCGTTTGCCGAGTTTAACGTTCTGACGTCTATGATTTGTTCTGGTTTTATTTACCTACTGTTGCAATAGAGTCAATTGTTGATCTTTAACCAAAGACTAAAATCTGAAAAAAAGGCCTTTACAGTAGCTCGCTAAGCTAGAAATCAGAATCAAAGCAGTTATAATCCATTTACCATGGACAATTGACTCTAGTAATAGTGGTATTGTGTTTTTTTTTTTTTGACTTTTCAACATCAAGTGCGTAATTTATTTCTTTTTTGTTGCTCAAACACGAATTTTATTTCTTTTATTTAAAAGTGCCTTGACAGATTTCACATTTTTAGTCCTTCCAGCGTTAGACCAAGAAGATTTAAAAAAAGATTACCGTCATTGGATTAGATTTGCTGAGTGGCTCGAATTTTTTCCATTGTGCTACAGATCGATGGAAATGCGAAAATATGTTTTTCGTGAACCTTAAAAACGGAAGAAACGCAAAAATCACGGAGGGTAATTTTGTCGCGAATATAATATCTTCCTTTAGCAGAGAAGGCAAAAACCACAATTTAGTTACTGTGCCAGAGGTAAGTAGGTTTCGGCCAAGTTAACTGTTTGTTTTCTAAAACTCTTTCTATATTCAACTTAACATTTTTTTAAGGTTACACTGTAAGCCGATCTCAATCAAGCAAACAATTAGAGCGATAATAGGATATATACCCAACCACCCGTCTAACCTCCTACTCAATTTTCTTCACTTCATATATAATTAGCTAAAATTTTATAAAATATCCCAACCAAAAACCAAGAAAAATACTCATAATAATCTTGAAACTATACAATATTTAATAATCCTCACACTTTTCATAATGTAATTTTTCGACCCTGAACTAGAAGAACTCTGAAAAAGACCTACAATACAATAAATATGAAATCACCATTCTAACTTCCTTCCTCACCACTTATTCCGTTAAAGTAAATAATTACACTTAAAATTTGTTCAATGTCGCAACCGAAGACCTGGAAAAATATCCCATAATATTAAAACTATATCATTTTTGAGCACTCCACACCTTTCACGTTCTTCCCTCATTAAAATGAAAGTAAACTAAAAATAAGTTTATTTTCAGATTCCTCGACTCCAAAAACCCCGATAAAGACCTATAATACCATATATAAGAAGTAACCCCTTTCACTCCCTACTCCATCTCTTTAAGCTGTTACATATTCTACGATAAATAGTATGCGTAACCTTTGTCCATCAGAGTTGGAGTCCCCCAGAAGTCCATCCTCTCTCCCCACCTCTTCGATATTTTCACTGCCGCCATTCCCAAGTCTGATCAGATTAATCTCCTCCTTTATGCTGATGGCACTGTTATTATCACACAATCTTGTAGAAGTAGCCGAATCATTACTAGCAGACTCCAACGCCACCTGGACAACCTTGATTCCTGGTTTAACCACTGGAGGATCAAGCTGAACTCCAACAAGACCCAAGCCATCGTTTTCGCCAAGGGCAACGAAACTCCCCATGGCCACCTCCAACTATAGGGCTCCCGCATCCACCAGGATTACATTGCCACCAAGAAAGCTAAACAACTGCTGGGAAAATTATACCCAATTATAAATCGCTCTAGCAAGTTGCCCACCAAAACCAAGTTGATGGACTACAACACAATTGTGAAGACAGGCATTACTTACGCCTGCCCCACATGGTACCAGCTCTCAAAGACAAGGAGAGCACAAGTCCAGGCAGTGCAGAACAAGGCCGTGAGGATGATCACAGGAGCTCCTTGGTTCATGCGAAATAACCAATTGCACAGAAACCTCGGCGTGCCAACCATAAAGGCACACATGAGGCAAACCCAAGGGACGCCTTCCTAACCCTCCCCCATGCCCGCAGCCAATTCCCGAGACCCTCAGAGCTTCTATCGGACGAAGACGATGGCCCTCCCAACCCACAATGATAGAAGAATATAAAACTAGGTTAAGTTAGCATAGGCCCTAGATTAAGTTAGGTTAGGCCATAATCATGTTAAAAAACACATTTCCTAGGTTAAATTTAGTTTAGGAACACTATTGTAAATACTTAGGTTAAGTTAGAATAAGTATATTTTCTCACCGTGTTAGAACAAGGTTTAGAGGCTATGCCTTTCTTGTAAGTCAATAAAGAATATGAAAAAATGACCTTTGTCCAAAAAAACCTGTAAATATTTCAGAATGCTGTTTAAATTATACAATATTATACACACCCCTGCACCTTTTAGCCCGTTTCTGGGTTAAAATTGAAGGCAATCAAAAATAACCTAATTTTTTAATTTCTCGACTTTAAAAACACTGAAAAGGATATATAGCAGGGATATGTACGAATCAACTCGTCTAATCGCCTCCCTCACCCCTTTTGTCTATTTTATGTTCTATTATAATATTTGCTCTTAATAAAAAAACAGAAACAGAACAGAAAAATTTACTATACTACTTTAAAAATCATATAAAAATTCTTGACCCCACCACTTTCACCCTTATGATCTGAAGCGATGTCGTTTAAAAACTATAGGCTTTATACCTCCGCTTATAGATATTTTACGTACCAAGTTTAAAATTGATATCTGATTTCGTTCGAGAGACAGACAGACCGACGGAAATGAATGGCTATGTTTTTCGTGATCTATAGGAACCCTGAAACGTGAAGAAAAGTAATACTCTCGAAGTGCGTTTTTTTCTCGAATACAATATTTGGCTTTAGCAAGAAAAGTAAAAAATATTTAGGAAGTTGTCAGTTCAATTTGGGAATTGAAAATGTATGTGTCGAACAGGTTTGGAGACTACATTATTTAAGAATTTTTTATTTAGCCACAGAAATGTGGAGAAAAATAGTTACGGGCGTTGTATTTTATAACATTCCCTTTTTCTTGTTTTATTTAGTTTACGTTATTTCATTATTTTTTAATTTGTATTTTTTTCTGTTTTAGATTTCCCTTGTACAGTTGGCTGCAGATTTAGAACTTAGGAACCATACCGTAACTCAAGTACAAAAATATTGCTCACCCCAATTGGTACGTATTATGATTTCTATTATTTTAACAATTAATTTTCAAGATTACCAAACGCAAACAAATCTTGAGCCAACAAATGAGAACTTCTCGAACTCTCTTAATCGTCGCGACCTCCCAGACAACTTTGCAGCTCTTATTGTGTAATCGAGGATGTAGCCCCCATGTCAAAGCTCCTGCCGACCGCAATCTTCCAAGCAACCTGCAGATGTAAGGTTATCCTCTATACCTATTAATAATAGGTACCTTTTGAACGAGGCATGCTCGGTTAGAATTCCGATGAACAATCACGCCAGTTGTGTCTTTTCTTGAATATTTATAAAATTTTTGATTTGTTTCGACTGTTGAGCAGTATCCTATCAAAGATAAGTGAACTGGTATAAAGTAACCTAGAAATAAAAAACCCAGAAAGCGTAAAAACTTCAGGCGCCTCTCTTATTAGCACGCCTCGTGGTAAATTCTGTATACTATCGAAATACGGAGTCCTACCTCATATTTGAGTCACCTCTATTGTAAAGAGTTTACTCCTTTTTAATCCTCACTTTGCCTCCTACTTTTGGTTTCCTAGAAGTTACGTGGTGTCACATAATATGTTAAGAATAATCTTTCGTCTATGGTCCTACGTAGGCTAGTGCTGGGAGCGATGCGAATCGTACGATTAAAGCAACAAATTCAAATCAACACATTAAACTGTATTTTGGTTTTGTCGCTCTAGTCTTGTCGTTGTCAATCTATACGGGTTGTTTGCGTCGCTCACAGCAGTTCCCCATGTAGAATATGGCGCTAGTTCAGATATTATTGTTCCGTTAACTACAGCTAGCTATTTAGAGGTGATTAACGTCATTTCGAATACTTGAAAAGGAGTCTCGAATTCGAGTCTAGACTTCATGTGCCGTTTTATCACTTTATAAGTCTTCCCTCCAGAATCGAATTGGTTAACGACTTTACATTCAGATAACTCTTCGAGGATGTCAACGATTGAAAAGAAAGCACTTCTGTGTTGTAATTTCTTCCCTGAAAACTATAATATACCAACTGTTTCAAAAGAAAACGTTTTCGTACTCTTACTTTTATAGTTCGCACGGAGCTCGTTGTATAGAAATTTGCTAATGCTCTACAAGTCCGGAGCATGTACGAAAAAAGCAATTTCCGTTAATCTGAACCGCTGCTAATTGTATTCGATTGAGATCGAATAGTCCAATTTTAATAAGATAAATTTCTCAATAAAAAAAATTGACGAGGGTCGTACAAGGAGTCACAAGCTGAACTTCGTACGCGTACGCGTAGAAGGATTTAATTAGGTTGCATCGACCGACCCTTACAAAGTACTTGTAGACTAGATTCAAGTAATCAACTGTTCTTCGGTGTTTTAAGGAATCAATGTTTCTGGTGATTTTCTTGTTCCCATTTACGTGAATAGCTCTTTTCTGAATAAAATCTAATAAATGTAGCATACGTTTGGAAGCACAGCACCAAACATGGGAACAGTAGTCCATCTTTGGTCCAATTTAAGCTATGTACAAGATGTTCGGCTGTGGCTGCTGTGTCAGCCTCCGATTGAGTACTAGGTATGCGTATTTGGTACAATTCGTTGTATCTTACCATTGTGTTCCGTAAGTACTAGAAATTGTGTTCTCTTGTCTGTCGATGCTAGCCCGACTGATGAGCCGTGATACGGCGAAACGCGTCTCAGGAACAGTAGGTAGACTGCTGAAATATGGGCTTTGCCTATTTTCAGTTGTTTTACAATGCACCGTACAAGATATTTGCATGGGTAGCTGATGTTCTAGTGCTTAAAACAAATGAAGAAACAACTTGAACATTTTACAGCTGATGATGTCGCTGTATATCCGACTGGTTCTGTACAAAATAAGTCTGATCTCTGTTAGTAACCGACACCAAATAAAATGTAGAGTCTAAAAACTGTAAGGTTTTAATCATGGGAAATTTAAATTACATTTTACTGACAATTATAGAAATTAAAGGAGTCCCAAACAAAACAAATACTCGTATATAAAGGCGTCACTATCGTCCAAAGATCTTCCTTTATACTCGTGAATATAAAAACAGAAAATAACCAAAATTAAATTATGACCCAGTCAGAAAAAGGCTGCTTCCTATTAATATCTCGAAATGACATCTATATGTTTCTTGTCAAGATTGGAGATACCCGGCATGTTTTTAAACACTCTAGTGGATATTCTTTTAAAAAGATAATAATTGATGATAAAATATAAAGCGTAGGTAAGTATCTTAAAAATACATATATTTGTGTAATGTTTTGAAATCGTTACATATACAGGGTATTTGAGGAGGAGATGTAAATATTTTAGGATATGTTAGATTATGTTATTTTGAATATTTTTGATCACATATACTTTTATAAAAGTTTCGTGGTTTTGGCAACAACCTCTACTCTTGCTTCGAATATGAGTAGACGCAATTAAAAGTTATTTAAACATTATTTATTGTCTTTATCGATTTAATCTTGGTTTTCTTATTATGGACATCACATAGGTCATCAATATGAAGCGTTACGAACCCTTACAAATTAAATAACTGGCCAAGGGCATGCTGGCGCAATTGGTGTTCCATACCGTTATTGCTTTTAAAATAAAAAATTTTGTTATGAAGATATAAAATGATCAGTGACATCAAAAAACATACTCCAAATGAGTTTTCAACAAAATTTGTTTCCTATCTTCGTTTTTCTATACCGGATAAATTATCAGAGATAATGCACTCGTAATTATTTTCATTCAATCTACATCCAATTTTTTATAAAATAATATAAATAAAAGTTTGCGCAAGTATTACATCATAGATCTTTTTGAACTCGTGTTTTCACAAGCTTTTATTTGACACCCCCCTCTGTGACTCTGTGTGAATTTTAGTTTATGTATACCAGATAAATTATGAAAGGTAATACACGTGTACTAATTTTCATTCAATCTGCACCTTATGGAGAATATTCCAGCATTTTTCGAAATTTTTTGATTAGTACTGTTAGAGATAGAGTCAGCGATTTTTGGCAATTTTTTTATAATAATACAAGGAAAAGTTTGCGCGAGTATTGCATCATATATATTTTTGAACTCTTCTTTTCATAAGCTTAAATTCGACACTTCACTCAATGACCTTGCAAAAAATTTTTTTCACTTCCGATTTCACCCCCCAAAACTAACCTTTTACGGCAAAATTTAATTTTAAAAAGTACACGGATTTGGCGATCAATTCTTATATTTATGATTAATTTCAACGTTCTACGTCGAATAGTTTTGGAGAAAACTGGCTGTGGCAGACAGATAGACAGACACCGAAGTTATCTGATAAATGTTCTGTACTAAAAATTGTTAGTAATAATGTGCGAAAAGTTTTTTTTCATAAAAGGCTTGTTACTTTGTCAGTCATTTAAAACACACATAATAGAGCAAAAGTTGCCGTATCTAACAAATTTTTTTACAAGATGAAATAGATACATATTGGCTAGAATGATCAGTAGGAGGCATTTTTTATTGAAGTGCCGCTCAACGGGACTTATCCCTAGACACATTGTACAAAACTTTGGATGCATGAACAACCTGATGTCAGATAGACCAAACAACAATAGACTAAGTTTGTGCCCTGATGAAGCTCCCAACCAAGGACCGAAATATAGGCTAAATGAACATTGTGTGAACATCTGTTATGCCCTTTGCCGAGTTCCCCAATGAATTTCATCTTGGAATATATATATATATATATATATATATATATATATATATATATATATATATATATATATATATATATATATATATACACTAGCCGTGCCCGCGTAGACTTGATTCAGTATCAATAAGTGGTCCTTGAGTGCTAAGCGCACTCACGGGTAGACAGACAGAGAGACGTTGACTTTTATATATATTATACAGATTATTATTATTATTATACGAGGCTGGTTTGAAAAGTCCGTGCAAAAATAAAAACTACTTATGTGTTTGGGGTAAACCTTTTTTATTTTTCGACATAGTCTCCTTTTAGGCTTATACACTTCGTCCAATGATGTTCTAGTTTGTTGATCCCTTCCGAATAATAGGATTTGTCCAAGTCTGCAAAATATCCATTAGTGTCTGCAATCACCTCCTCGTTTGAATAAAATAGGGGGATGTGAAACGAGATTGAAACGAGGGATCCTATTTCCATTAATTTTGCGACCACAACTGCTGAGGTGTGTGCTGGTGCGTTGTCGTGATGGAAAAGGACTTTCTTGTGGGCCAATCGCGGGCGTTTTTCTTGCAGCTCGGTTTTCAAACGGTCCAATAACGATGTCCTGTAATAGTTTTACCCTTTTCCAGATAGTCGATGAGGATTATCCCTTGCGAATCCCAAAAGGCAGTAGCCATAACCTTTCCGGCCGAAGGAACGGTCTTCGCCTTTTTTGGTGCAGATTCCCCCTTGGTAACCCATTGTTTAGATTGTTGTTTGGTCTCAGGAGTATAGTAATGTATCCATGTTTCATCCACAGTGACGAAACGACGCTTAAAGTCCTCCGGATTCTTCTGGAACAGCTGCAAACCATCCTTGCAACACTTCACACGATTCCGTTTTTGGTCAAGCGTGAGCAATCGCGGCACCCATCTTGCGGATAGCTTTCTCATGTCCAAATGTTTATGCAAAATATTATGTACCCGTTCAGTCGAGATGCCCACAGCACTAGCAATCTCACGCACCTTAACTCTTCTGTCATCCATCACCATATCATGGATTTGATCAATGATTTTTGGAGTCGTAACATCCACAGGCCGTCCAGAACGTTCAGCGTCACTTGTGCCCATATGGCCAGTCCGAAAATTTTGAAAGCACTTATAAACTGTTCTAATCGAAGGTGCAGAGTCACCATAATGTTTATCAAGCTTCTCTTTAGTCTCCTGAGGCATTTTACCTTTCATAAAGTAATGTTTAATCACCACACGAAATTCTTTTTCGTCCATTTCTTGAAAATCACTCGACTTCCTTGATTCACACGAATGCCAAACACAAAGAAATAGACCAATCTGGCTGAAACTTGGTGTGCGTCCATTCAAGAGATGCTACTAACTAAACATGACCTCGATACGCGCCGGTGGTGCCATCTGTCGGACTTTGCACGGACTTTTCAAACCAGCCTCGTATAACTTGGCGAGAGAACATATGAATGAATTAAAAAAAAAAACACGTAAATCGGATAAGTGGTTCTCGAGTGATAAGCACACTAACGGACAGACATACAGACAGAGAGAGGTTCCATTTTATATATATTTTATTCTTTGTTACATGATATTGTTCAATATTGATTCACTATTATCGTCACTGCTTATTTCTTATATTATCTAACTTAATAAAATATATCCTGTAACCTGGTCAAAGAACATATGTATAAATCTAAAAAAAACACGAAAATCAAATAAGTGGTTCTCGGGTGATAAGCGCGCTAATGGGCAGACAGACGGACAGGCAGAGACGTTGGATTTTATATATATTATAGATTATTATTATATAACCTGGAAAGAGAACATGTGTATGAATAAAAAAATACGTAAATCCGATAAGTGGTTTTCGAGTGATAAACGCACTAACGAACAGATAGATGAACAGAGAGACGTTGCATTTTATTTATATTATATTCTTTGCTACATGATATTGTTCCATATTTAATGGTTTAGGCAGTGTATGGCAAGAGAACGCGCTAGCGGCAAGCTTTTTTCCGACTTAATTCACTATCATCGTCACTGCTTATTCCTTATGTTACCTAACGTAATAAAATTAATCCTGTAACCTGACGAAAGAACATATATATGTTTAAAAACAAAAGCACGTAAATCGGATAAGTGGTTCTCCAGTGATAAGCGCACTAACGGACAGACAGACAGAGAGACGTTGCATTTTATATATATTACAGATATATTTCATAAATTTACCGACTTTTCTTGAAGCATTATCGCTCAATAACCATATGTTCCTTTCTTACTTCAGGTGTTATATGTATACAAAAATTTGAATTTTTAACTTTTCCACGACTTTCCTTTAGGAAGAGAAGTAAAAATGCATAAGAAGTTTTTAATAGTTTTTGAAAATGCTTACAAATTACTGCCATATATGATGGGCCGTCGAATGGATCTGTATTTTGTCATCGTCACCGTAAGTACTTTCAAAAGCCAGGCTTTCGAGATAAAAAGAAACTAATAAAAAGACGTTCGGGCTAATAAATTTAACACTTATAAAACTATTTAACTGAAACGATGCCTGAAAGCAGGCCAGATTTAGGTCCGGTTGATGAAAACAATTTGCCAGATGGGACTTTTTTTCGGGGGAGTGTCCTTTTTAATGTTGACTTTTGACAAATTATCTATTTTAAGTGTAAGTCGATGGGAAAAAGTTGAGAAATTATTTTACTAAAAATATGAAATGTGTCAAGGCCTTTAACGCGAAAAAGTATAGAGCCTAGCCTGCAAAATCATTTCAGAAAATATCATATTCTGGATTACAATATAGATTAATATTACGATATATATATATATATATATATATATATATATATATATATATATATATATATATATATATATATATATGTATATATATATATATGTATATATATATATATATATATATATATATATATATATATATATATATAGTAGAATCTCGATTATCCGAAATAATATGGACAAAAGTGATTTCAGATAATCGAAATTTCGGTCGAATTTTTTTATAAAATAGAAGCTTAGAATGAATACTACATTGCAGATTGACTTAAAAGCATTTACACGATATGCTATTACGTACATAGGTGTTTATTAAAACAATGAATAGAACAGTTAGTTTACTTATTTTATGTATATGTACGAAAATCGAAAATAAAACAGTTTCATTCATAACTTTAATGCCTTAAAAATGAGGTAATTTTTAACTGCACTCGCTTTGCGTTAGTTCTGTTTTTGGCTGCAATGTTTTGATAAGCAAAACGTCCGCGGCGGTTGCATTTTCTTGTTGTTCTTCATAAGTTAACACTTTTTCTAGGACCTCTAGTTCTTCTGAATGTGACATTTTTACTGAAATATTGTCAGTGGCTTCTACTTAATTCTTGGTCAGTCATTTCATCTTCCACACTATCACTGTTTAACCATTCACAAACATCGGTTTCCTTAACACTTTCACATCCTCATATTCTTGTAATAATTTGATGTAAACTTTCATTATCTTCTGTTTCTGCCTCTGAGTAATGTCTCTCCTCTTGTGGAATCAATTTTGATCAAGATTTTTCCAGAGTACTACTCTTTACTTGATTTCAGGCTGAAGCTATCCAATATATAACATTTTTCAAATTTATCTTTTTTAGACAATCAGTAAGATTGCCATCTTCATCTACTTCTTCTAAAATATGCTCCAATAACAAACGCCTGTAATTGCGTTTTTAATTTTCCTGTACACCCTGATCCAGAGGCTGAATGAGAGAAGTTACAGCAGGAGGCAAAAACATTGCTTTTATTTCCCCACTTTCAAGTTGCTCCGCACTTGGGTGAGTGGGGGCGTTATCTAGTAACAGAATACATTTGCTGGAACATCCATGTTCTTTTAAAAAAGTTCCACTTTGGGAACAAAATCTCTAAAAAAAAACAGTTTTTAAATTGATTCGCGTTTATCCAGGTATTGTTTTGATTTTCATACAAAACAGGAAAAGCATTGCGACGAATATTGTTAAAGGTTCGTGGATTTGCTGGTTTACCAATACATAATAATGGGAGTTTGTGTCTTCCAAAGCATTACTGCATGCAAGAACAGTAATACGTTCTTTGCTACGTTTGTAACCAGGTGCTCCAGCTTCCGTTTTTGAAGCTAAGGTATTTGACGGCAACATTTTGTAGTTCAAGCCTGTTTCATCACAATTATAGATTTAGTCTGGTTGTAAACTATATTCTTTCATAAGCTGCTCAAAATTCTCTGCAAATTTATTTGCAGCAGATACATCAGCCGACAATCTCTCTCCACAAACTTTCAGTTGACGTACACCATTTCTTTTTTTCCACCTGTCTAGCCATCCATCACTTGCAGAAAAATTTACAAGCGCTTCAATAACCGGCAACTCTTCGATTAAACTCACTTATGTTTTAAAATTGTTCCTGAAATTGGTATTCCACGTTCTTGATTCTGTGTAAACCATAAAAATAAAGGATTTTCACTTTTTGGTATTCACCGCTTTTCACACTTTTTCGTGCCTGTGTGGACGATGACAAAACACTACACCTTTTTCAAGTTTTTCGCGATTTTTTCTCCACTCTGAAACAGTACTCACGGCTGCACCTAAATCCTTCGCTATATTTTTAAGAAGTTCACCATTATCTAAACGTTGAATTGCTTCAAGTTTCTCTTTTAAGATAATAACAACACACGCTTATTATTATGACGCTCCATTTTGTAAAATATCTATTAAAAAACGAAACCTCTGCGATAATAATAGACGTAATGAGTAACTTATAACACTCGTCGACCAAAACATAGACAGAGGTGAAATTCTAGACGTCGTCGGGGAGTCCCCGACTCTTAAGGAAACCACTCATCGTCTGTTTCGAATAATGGGGATTTTTTCGTTTAATGGGTGATTCCCATTTGCTTTTTAACAGTTTGTTTCGGATAAGTCGGATTTCAGATAATCGCGATTCGGATAATCGGGATTGTACCGTATATATATATATATATATATATATATATATATATATATATATATATATATATATATATATATATATATATATGTATATATATATATATATATATATATATATATATATATATACATATATATATATATATGTATATATATATATATATATATATATATATATATATATATATATATATATATATATATATATGTATATATATATATATATATATATATATATATATATATATATATATATATATATATATATATATATATACATATATATATATATATATATATATATATATATATATATATATATATATATATATATATATATATATTGATTTGTTTTCCTTTTTTGAACCTTATTATTTTTATTAATTACGTGATTTTCCTGTTATTGGGTTTTTAGGTCGGTAAAGAAACGATTATTTATTTATTTATTTTACTTCTGATGTTTCGCCCAATTTTTTGGGCATTTTGAAAGCCTCATATTTCACAGTTCTAAAAACAAACAAAATTGTCTAACACATTTTAAAATTTCACTATTAACGTCACTTTTTAAAAACATATAGTTACAAATTAAAATAAAATATATTTTCAGGATACGCACGCACCTTCAAATTTTAACCGTCAGTGTGTTACTGAAATCATTTGTATTTTGATGGTTCATATCAGATGTTTTTTATTTTCTGTTTTTGCTTACAAATATTTATGTGTATACTGGATGTTTAAATATATCATTTACATTTATTGTTATTTTAGTAAGTTAGTATATATATGGCTGATTCCCTTTGTATCAGTTCTGTCATTTTCAGCGTTTTTTTCTTTTTTTATTTCGATCGCTTCCTTGATTTGTAATTTTGTATAGTGTGGGTCTTTGTTTATGAATTTAGTATCTTTATAATTAAAATCATGTTTATGTTCGGTTACATGTTTGTTTAGTGCTGTAGATGCATTATTTGTGTATTTGTATCCCTTTATTCTGTTTTTAAGTAATTGGCTAGTCATTTCGCTATATTTTTTTTACGATAATCCATACATGGAATCGAGTATACTACATTTGCCTGTTTCCTGAGAGGAGTAGGACTTTTTAAATTTTTAATCAATGAACTTAATTTATTATGAGTTTTATGGCACACTTTAATGTTGTGTTTTAGTGTTCCGTACGGAACACTTATAAGATCACTTCGGTGTCTGTCTGTCCGTCTGTCAAACCCGATTTTCTCCGAAACTATTTGTCATAGAAAGTTGAAATTTGGTAGTAATATAGGAATTGATGGCCTCATCAGAGCCATGTAGTTTTGAAAGTTAAATTTTGACTTAAGGGGTTAGTTTTGGGGGGATGAAATCGGAAGCGAAAAAAAAAATTTTTTTACTAGGTAATCGAGTGTGATGTCAAATGAAAGCTGGTGAAAACACGAATAATATATATAATATATATAATATATATATATATATATATATATATATATATATATATATATATATATATATAATGTAATACTTGCGCGCACTTTTCTTTGTATTATTTTTAAACAAAAAAATCGCTGTCCAGCCGCCTTATCTCGGAAAGTACTTATCAAAAAATTTTGAAAAAATTCTGGAATATTCTCCACGGGTGTAGATTGAACGAAAATTATCACGAGTGCATTATCTGTAATGATTTATCTGGTATATAAAAAAAAACAGAAATTTCAAGGTCATCAATTTTCAGTAAAGATTGGAAATAAACTTTGTTGAAAACTTATTTAGGGTGTGTTTTGTGAAGTTACTGATCATTTTATATCACCGTAACATAAATTTTGACTTAAAGGATTCGTTTTGAGGGGTGAAATCGGAAATGAAAAAAAAATTTTTTTACTAGGTCATCGAGTGTGGTGTCAAATGAAAGCTTGTGAAAACACGAGTAAAAATATATATATATATATATATATATATATAGTATATATAATATATATATATATATAATGTAATACTTGCGCACACTTTTCTTCGTATTACTTTTAAAAAATCGTGAAAAATCGCTGTCCCCTACCTTATCTCGAAAAGTACTGATCAAAAAATTTTGAAAAAATCCTGGAATATTCTCCATGGGGTATAGATTGAACGAAAATTATCATTACCTTTAATAATCTATCTGGTATATAAAAAAAACCAAAATTTCAAGGTCACCAGTTTTCAGTAAAGATTGGAAACAAACTTTGTTGAAAACTCATTTGGGAGTGTATTTTGTGAAGTCACTGATCATTTTATACCACCCTAACAAAATTTTTTATTTTAAAAACAATCAACGTACGGAACACTAATTGTGCAAGTTCAACTTGCACTTGACCGGTTTTTTTTTATGTATTTTTTGGTTTTTCTGATAGTTCTTTGGTGTATGGAAGTGGTAGATATTTTTCATTTTTTTGTTCTTTTGTGGCTATGTTGGTTTTTAAATTATTATAAAATTTGTAAGTTCTTTTTTTTATTGTGCGATTGATGTCCCTTTCTTGAAAGCCATTTTGTATCAGGACATTTTTCACTTTTTTAGCATATCTCGTCTAAGTTCTGGGGTAGTTAAGATTATTGCTCTATCTATTAAACCTACAATAATACTGATCTTTTGTGCCATTGCATGGCTTGAATAAAAGTTCAATATATATAATACGTTAGTAATACCTTAAGTTTTATGTTCAGAAAGAAGGAACAGCTATGGGTAATTGCTTATCACCTTTGATGAGCAAATTACTTACGAAACTGAGAACAAAGCACATTTATAGATATTTTAATTATTAAAAATAATAGTAGGTTAGAAATCGACATCTATAGAAAAGACACAGGAACAGATAAATATATTACTAATGATTAGTTTCATTGCAAATAACATAAATTAGCCGCATTACATTTCTTAGTGTATCGTTAGGTCATTTTTCCTCTGAATAGAGTAAACTTTAGTAATAAAAGGAATCGTATCAGGAATATAACTAGAGTTCATGGTTATGACGATGACTTAATAAACAAGTTAATAAATAGACATCAATTCAGATTAAATATTCAGAATTCCACCTTGTTTACACGCGAAGAAAATAAGACCAAGTATGTCTCCATACCATATACCAGGTGTACAAGATTGAAATGCGGATTTCAGACAACAGATGGTGCACCAATGCAGTTTGTTCTATAAAGATTTGACACTGCGCCATTTTGTTGTGTCATCAACAAGTGTCAGACGCGCATGAGTGATAAATTTGAAAAGTGTGTGCATAGTGTTGTGTGGTTGTGTTCAATATGTCGAAATTTATACCGAACAAAGAGCATTCGCGGACAGCATTAAATTTTTCATTTGAAGAAAACTGCTGTTGAAACATACCAATTACTTCGAGAAGTTTATGGTGAACATGTTTCATTGCAAGATACGTGTGAACGATGGTTTTGGCGTTTCAAAAGTGGTGACTTCGATGTTGCAGACAAGGAACGTGGAAAACCGCCAAAAAAATACTAAGATGTGGAATTGCAAGCATTGTTGGATGAAGATGATTCGCAAACACAAAAACAACTCGCCGAGCAATTGGGCGTTAGTCAACAAGTTGTTTCCAATTGGCTACGAGAGATGAGAAAGATTCAGAAGCGCAAAAACACGTGTGACATTTTGCTCGCTCGGTACAAAAGGAAATCGTTCTTGCATCGTATACTTACAGGGGATGAAAAGTGGATTTATTTTGAGAATCCCACGCGCAAAAAATCATAGGTGGACCCAGGCGCACCATCCACATGGACCGCAAGACCGAATCGCTTTGGCACAAAGACGATGCTCTGTGTTTGGTGGGACCAGAGGGAGCGTGGTCTATTATGAGCTGTTAAAATCTGGGGAAATGGTTAATACTAAACGTTACCAACAACAATTGCCCGATTTGAACCGTTCGCTGCTTGAAAAAAGGCCAGAATACCGAAAGAGGCAACACAAAGTCATTTTTCTTCATGACAATGCTCCATCACATACGGCAAAACCAGTTCGCGACAAGTTGGAAGCACTCAGCTGGGAAGTTCTACCCCATGCGGCTTACTCACCAGACTTGGTTCCTTCCGATTACTACTTGTTTGCATCGATGGGTCACGCACTTGGTGAGCAGCGCTTTGGTTCGTATGAAGATGTGAAAAAATGGCTCGATGAATGGTTCGCAGCAAAAGGGGAAGATTTTTTGCTGGCGTGGTATTCACAAATTGTCCGAAAGATGGGAAAAATGTATAACCATCGATGGAGCATACTTTGAATAAAGCACTTTTCATCATTCTTCCGAATTTAACATGTTTTTTTAGAAAAAAAATCCGCATTTCATACTTGTACACCTGGTAATCCGAAATATAGCAGAGAACTCAATAAGGTATTTAATAAGGGATGCCTCATCTTAGCCTAAAAGTCATTAGACAATTTGAGAAATATTTTAGGAAATCCCAAAAACAAGATTCCTAATTGTGAGAAAAATGGAATTTATGAACTTAGTTGTAATGATTGCGACAAAAGGTATGTTGGTAAACTAAAAGGTCAATTAAAACACGATTTAAAGAACATTTAGCACATTTAAAAAACAGTTGAACAGAAAAGTCTAGCATTGCCGAACATGGCCTTGAAGCTGATCATACTATAACATTAGATAATCTAAGAATAATTAAAAATGTACCTGATAAGCGAAACAGAGGGCCTATTCCTTATTGTCCCCTCTACTGGTTACTTGACCGGAACTGATGCATTCGCTCATGCCATTAGTTCTGTCTGAGTAATTCAGGTGTTAGGAAATATATATATTTGTAGTTTAACTTTAGTCAATCACCGCTCCTGATGAAGTTAACAAGGTTAACGAAACGCGCGTCGAGTGCAAGAATAAAGTGTTTGGTATAGTGGTGATATACACTGGGTAGTAGCATTATGCCAAAGATTCCATATTCCCAACATAATTAGGCATTATAGTTCAAAAATTATAAGTTCCTTTCCCAGTCCAAATAGTATATGTCTAACAAATTTGAAGTCGATATCTCTTTTCATTCTAGAGTTATCGTACCAATAGGTAGACTGACAGAAATGAAAGAGATTGTTTTTGTGATCTAAGGACTCCAAAACAAAAAAATGTAAAAATCTTGGAATGTGAAAATTTAGAAGGATTTACGTGGTCTCTGGCCTCTTTAATCACGCGACTGGTAATGATGATTTCTCGCATATAGGTTTACTTTTATATCATAATTTGATCTGCTGTATTTATTTGGTTAATTTTTTTTTCTTACAGGTAGCTTTTTGGGAGTGTCTAAATGCTACGTTTAAAGGTAAGCGAAAGTGATTATTTTCCAAATGTAGTTATAAGTTTAGTTATAGTAAGTTCTTCTTAGAGATGTACCTACTTCCAAATAACCTGAAATTGTATAAGTCACCCTATAGGTAGTTCCTAACCTTTTTACATGTTACTTTCTTATAGCCAGGTCGTTTTTAAAAAAAAACCCTTAATTCTGCTAGCACTTGGAGAAGAAAATATGAACTTAAATAATAACTTTGATATCGATGTCTGTTTGGTTTTAAAGCAGAACTGTTAGTTAGTCGGTTAAAAAGAGGTATGCTGTGCTAACTGCTATGTCATACAGTATATATCTAAAACTGACAAATACAAAGTAACTGAACTAAAAAGAAACCTGTGGTGTAGTAAAATTCGAAAATAAGAATTAATAAATAAAAAGATGAGAAGTGCAATTTTTTCAGTAGAAAAGAAAATAGCCAATGAACAACAGGTAAAAAAATATTAAAAATCAACTAATGGAAAACGGGAGAGACAGCACAGAATATAGCTAATTAAATACAATTTTAAGATAGAACATAAAATCAGACATCAGGAGAAACACAGGATAATTAAACACAAACCCTAATATTATTAATCACCTGAAAAGGAAGCACGAAATAGTAACAAATATCTTTTTTCTTTTATTTACTTAATTAACGGGCAATGCCCAATTTTAAAACAATACAATAAAATATCTTAAGGCGATAATAAAGTAAAAAGAAAATTTTAGAATAAGAATGAGGGAAAGAGAAAAAAGAAAATTACAATAATAATAATAAAAACAAAAAAGGAAATAATGACTCTAACAATAAGTAACAAAATGCACATTACACTCCACACAACTGTCTATAAAACACAGATCTTCCAACGAAAAAGTCCAGACTGGGATGCTCATTGGAAAAGGCGACATGACCTAGATACAAAATTATTGCATCCGTAGTTGGTCCTGTGGAATGGCACAAAAAAGTGTCCCTCGAACGGATCACCCTGGGAGGTACATGCAGACCAGTTTTGTCCAGCAGAAAGGGACAATGGTAGTTACTATGGAGAATATTATAAAGCATTATGAGATCGATAGCAATTCTGCGATCTTGTAAAGTTTGAATGTGAAGCTCAGATTCTATCTGAGGGTAGGTAAGCTCAGGTCTATTGATCTTATAGGCAATGTATCTCAGAAATTTGCGCTGCACTCTCTCAATGCATTAAACGTGAGTACCATAGCAAAGGACTCTAAACGAGCTCTAATGAGTGAACAGTAAAGCTGCTTGATTGCAGCTATACTATTCAAGCCTAGTGTAATACGCTTAATAAATCCCAAAAGCTGGAGAGACTTGGAAACGATATTCTGTATATGAGGTATGAAAGTTAGTTTTGAGTCAATAATAAGCCCTAGATCTTTGACTTCAGACACTCGTTCAAGAACAGCGTCCCCGATCTTGTATGGATAATCTAACTGAGTCCGAGACTTACTGAAAACGATAGAATGGCACTTAGTCGCATTTAGCTCCATACCATTGTCCATGCACCAAGATACAAGCTGATTCAAATCCGTCTGAAGTTTGTAACAATCATCAAATACATACACCTCAATATACAACTTTAAATCATCGGCAAAAAGGAGGACCTCACTTTGTGCAAAACGATGAATCAAGTCGTTAATAAATAAGTTAAACAGAAGAGGACCCAAGTGCGAGGGGACATATACTATCTGATAAGTAGTTATTAAAGCGGACAGTCTGTGTACGCCCAGTCAAATAGCAGGCAAGCCAATCCAACATCACTCCTCCAATACCCACCCTCCTTAACCTGGACAGAAGAACAACATGGTTTACTCTGTCAAACGCCTTGGAAAAGTCAGTATAGATCGAATGCACCTGAGTTCCCCTCTCCAAAGCGCCAGACACAAAGTCGACAGCGGATTCAGATCTGCACTTTTGCCACCCTGAAACCCAAACTGACGGGTACTAATATTGGGACTTAGCTGAGTAGTCAAGAATTCAGTTATTATTGTTCCGAAAACCTTAGGGATGATATTTAATATGGTAATTGGTCGATAATTAATTATCTGATCACGACTGCCTGACTTGTGAATTGGTGTTATGTAACCCAGCTTCCAAAATTCGGAAAAAAACCCCAGTAGTGTCGATAGTGATTTGTTAGAAACGAGCATAGTGGATTTGTCAACAAAGGTCGATTCATAGCGATTTGTCAGAAACGACCATAATGGAGCGAGAACAAAACTGCAGTGCTTAAGTAACGCTGGAGGTAAGCCATCAGGGCCAGGACCCTTCTTAATGTCCAAAGAACACAATTGGGAATACACATCAGACAATGAAATGCTATGTTGAAACAAATTGACGTCACAAAAGGAAAAGTCATCATTGTGATCACCAGAACAAGATCTATCACTATACACCTGGAGGAAGGACCCGAATCACCAGTAACATCGTTGTAATAAAACACATTTGGAAAGTCACCGCTCTTCCTTTTAGAATTCACGAACCTCCAAAACTGCTTAGGGTTTGTAAGCAACGAACTCTCAGTGAATGAGACATAGTGGTTGTAAGATTCTGTAGATAATTTTTTGCATTTTTGTCGTAATGAAGAAAACTCACGGTAAGCACTTTGCAGACCAGTTGCTTTATATTTTTTATGAGGCCTCTTCTTTTCGATTATGCAGTGCTTAAGTTCAGGGGAGTACCACCTGGGGAAACAAACAGTAGAGACCCGCTTAAGGGGCACATACATATCAAGGGCTGAATAAATAATGTCATAGAATATATTTACCATGCCATTTCAATCCCACGCCAGCCAACAAAGCATCCCAATCCACGCCTCCTAAAAAATCATTAATCAAATTAAAATTAACAGATTTAAAGTCCCTGTAATAGCCGTCACCAAGACCAGAGTAGTTGTTTCTGTCCGTAAAGGTGGAACAGTCACTTCCAATGGCGGATGATAATCATCCAGAGGCAACATACAGTCATCAGTTTGAAGAACCGAACAGGCTTCGTCTTGGAAAAACACCAAGTCCAGAACTGAGTTGTGGATGTTGACTATTATATTGAGTTGATAAAAATTGTGCGCATATATTAGCAGCCGCCTCTATAGATTCCCTTTCCGCATGAGTCGCCAAAGGCGTAGGTCTGGCCACCGAGCTGAACCTATCTCTGTACCACGAAGCATGTGGAAGGTTAAAGTCTCCCAGGATTCCCATCTTAACACCAGGATATTCATCAGAGAGTTTATCTATATTCTCACTAAAGGTTTGGTTTCGTAATAACAGATAAGAAATCATTCGAATAACAAATCTATTCGAGACATCATCTTTACTACGACAAGCGGTTAGTATGAAACGATCAGGTCACCGCCCCCGCCAAGAAAGCAACTCAACTCTTAGGCAAGCTGTACCCCCTCTTCAACAAGTTCAGCAAATTGTCAACCCACAACAAGTTGACAATTTACAAGATGATCATCCGAGCCGGATTGACCTACTCTAACCCAGCATGGTGCCAAATATCACGTCCCCACAGATGATTCACCAAAACAAGCCCTCTTTATCATCGCCTCAGCTCCATGGTTCATACGCAACACCCAGCTTCGTAGAGACCTTCAGATGCCAACAATCCGGGAATTCATGAGTAACGCTCAGCTCAAATTCCTGGACAAAGCCACACTCCACCCCAACCCCACAGTCAAGTTCTCGGACCCCCTACCGCCAGCCATTACCTTAAGTTAGCCTTAATCCAATTTTCTCTAACCTTAAGTTTTACATGAAATTAGCTTAAGTTTATGCCTTAATCGAAATATTTTAGCTCAAACCTTAAGTTTTATGTTCATAAAATATCTTAAGGTCAAATATCTTAAGTCTCTCAACACATTTATATAAAATTCTTATCTAGGCGAAATTAGTTAGGTCCCTGACATGTATATATCTGAAAGATCAATTTGTGTACTCTGTTTTCAACCATATCATTGTATGATAGTAATAGTGCAAAAAACTAGCTTATTGTCAATAAAAAGTTACCAGTTACCAGAGACATCATCGAGAACACTTACCTAATAAGATACTTAAATTTATAAGCCTTTGACTCGATGTAGAGACAATTATAAATAGGTTACAAAATTATCGGCTAACATCAAAAACAAATATCGAAGATCCTATGAGACTACAATTAGAAACAGAAAAAATTAAATTTCAAAGAGAAATAAGGCAAGGAGACTACATATCACCCAAGCATTTCACGTTGGCCATGGAGGATATATGCAAAAAACTAAACTGGGAGAACTGTAATATATACATATTGAAGAAGAAAAATTAAACACACTTAGGTATGCTGTAAGTATGATGTAGTACTTATTATGGAGCATCACAAAAAGCTAAAGGAAAGCTAGGTAAATAGGCCTGAGTGTGAATACGAGGAAAACATCATACTGAATGAAACAGAAGAAAAAGTACAATGCATATATCTGGGCCAAAACATAAAAATATAATAAGAAATAACAGATTTGAATAGACGAATAAGACTTGCTTGGTCATATTTTGAGAGATTAAAGCATATATGAGTATTATAAAACAAAATTAAAAATTAAATATATACATGAGAATGAAAATATTAAATCAATATGGTTTTTCAATATTGTTACATGAAGCTCAAACGTGGGCTATAACAAAGAAAACAGTGAGAAAAATATAAACTGCCTAAGACTATATGTGAAAAATATAAGATATCAAAAACGTAATACCAAAGACAGAAGGAGGTGGGCATAATATGTAACAAGAATAAAAAGATGGACTAGGGAAACAATGGAAGAAAAAGAAATCTAAGACTGCTCATTACGGTGACAAGGCCAAAATTTTTTTTTTGATTTTCTTTGGTCCTACCCCTGCAAAATGTTCAATCCTATGAAAAAATGAAGCCCGTAAATTTTTAGAAAAAAATATTAATATTTAGAAGTCGCATCTAACGATTGACAATTTATTTTTTCTTCTCAATCGTTTTTTCCCCTCAACAATCCTCCGTTAGACTTTAAATTTAAGGAATACGAAGGTATTTCCTTGTACATTTTTTGATGCTATACCTGCTTCCAAGGGCTGTTTTTCCCTTCCTCCGCAATGCTCATGTTAAGTGCGCATTACGTTTTCCTTTCAAAAAAGTTCCGCAAAATTCACGGGAAGCTTTGTAGATCAAGTTTTATGTGCTAAATCATAGATACGATATAGGTCTTGGAGAAATTTCATGACGCACGAGTAATATGGGACAAAGGCAGCGAGAATGAAGTGCTTTGTTGGAAAAAAGATTGACACACCTAAAAAATCTCGATAGGAAGGCATCTTCAGAAAAGATGTTTCAGGCAAAGGTTTTAGCATTTTTTCCAGGGAATTAAATGGACTTATTAGATTTTGGAACTCTATGAGTCCTAAAAGTGATAATGTAAATGCAAACCTAATACTTTTAATACATATTTGAATTGAGCGAGAATTCTACGGATAAAATGGAATAGTTTGCATCTACATTGGGCGAACGAGATTTTCGTAGTTTCTTAATTGTTATTTTTTCTTCTGCGATATCGCTTTCGTTTATGAAGTTGTTGACGAAATATTCAGTCATCTAATTAAGGTTTCTTCGACTTTCCCTCGCTTTCGCATAGATAGAATATTACGCACTATTCTCATTGCATGTATCATTAATTTCAAACAGTTCGTATAATTTGTCTCTAAAATTAGTTCTTTTCGCAATTGCAAAAATAGAATGAACATTATTCTGTTTCTTAAGAGACAAATATTCCGAATATATTTTTTCAAACTTCGGGATAATATTTCTTTTATCTCTAATAGGTAGTCCAAAATATGTCCAAATATTTACAATTATATACTTCAATAATTATGAAGAAACAATCTAAAATATGATTATTCGACGGCAAGGTATTTGTAGAAACGCAAATCCTCCAAACATGATTCTGCCAACCAAAAATCAGTAATCTTTTTCTTGTTCACGTTACGGCTTTTATGATTTCTTTGAGTTTTAATCACGGAAGCAAAGATTACTTAAACACTGATAATTATGTTTTCAAAATGTGTCTAGAAAGACGCGAAATATTGGCTCGCCACTCCATTTTTTAACTTAGTTAATAGCTTTTAACACGGATATAATTCTTTTCAAGTCCCACATTTTATTGCAGTTCCAATGAGGCCCAATCAGGCCCAATCAAAATTCAATGTTTACTCGGACGTAAAATTCTTGCTGAATTGGAATATATATTAAAGATATTTGGTTTCCATTTAAATTTTAAATTTCGGACCTCTTAGCAGAGCATTGAGCCAAAAACCTACTAGGCCCATTCAATTCCCAGGGAAAAATGCTGAAACTTTTGTCTCAAACATTTTTTCTGAAGTTGCCTTCCTGTCGAGTTTTTTTAGGTGTGTCAAAGTTTTTTCTAGCAAAGCGCTTCGTTCTCGCTGTCTTTTTCCAATATTACTCATGTACCATGACAATTTCTCAAAGATGCGTGCAGTATCTATGATTTTGCATCATAAAACTTGATCTACAATGCTTCACGTAAATTTTACGGAACTTTTTTGAAATTAAAACGCATTTTTTCACCCTTAATGCGCAATTAACATGAGCATTGCGGAAAACTGAAGGATTTTAGGGGGAAACGGCTCCTGGAAACGGATTCAGCATCAAAAAATGTACACGTACCTTCATAATCCTTAAATTCAAGTCAGAAGCTTAACAAGAGGCTGTTGAAGGGGAAAAAACGTTTGAGAAGAAAAAAAAATTTTTCAATCGATGGATGCGACCTTTAAATATTAATATTTTTTTCTAAAAATTTAGGGGCTTTATTTTTTCATAGGACTGAACATTTTGTGGGGGTAGGACTAAAGAAAATTAAAAAAAAAAATTTGGCTTGCCACCCTACTGTTCATACTAAGATGGTATGTATGACAGTAGGAAAGTGTCTGGAAACGGATATACGAACATGCCAAAACAGACGAAGATATATGAAGAAAGCGTCGGTCAAATCATGGATGATGAACTCTGGATAAACAGAAAAAGTACGAGATAGGGAGATTCTAATTTAGCATAGTTGATTAACACTCTGCTGAAATGTAGAAACTATAAGTCATGGTTATTTGGGCACAGCAATGATTGCTAAATAAATACAGGTGATTTTGCTGTAATAAGAGTATACAAATTGATAAAAGGAAACTCTATGATACGACCACCCTTATTTAAAGATATAATTAATTTGAATAAATAATTTAGTATTCCTATTCTGACTTTAATAACCTAATGGGTCAGACTTTATCGAAAACTTTGTTGGTATTAAAGAATATAACGCCTTTCCGTTGGTAAATACAATGATATGTACAGGGTGGTCCAAATTGGACACTTTTAAAGGTAAACTCCTTTATATAAAGGACGAAAACTGATGTCGGTGCCTGAGGGTCAATTTTTATGATAAACTCAACGCATTTCGATATCTAGTACCGTTTCAGATATACAGGGTGTTTTTCAAAAATATGCATTTTGGAAAAATGTTTGTAATTCTTTTCCTATTGAAAATTTTTGATTTCTGTAAAAACATTCTCAAAGCACTTTTTCACTTAAATTTCAACAGTGTAAGTTATATTTTTTTGCAACTTATATTTTAATAGTTATTAACGCAAAAATATATTTTGTAAATGGGATACCCTGTATATTTTTCCTTATCCGAATAGAGCTTTAAATTACCGTTCTAAAAATATAGCACACTTTATATTTTACTTAAATCTACTTCAAAAATAAAGGTTTTCAGTTTTTAGGTGAGTTTTAAATGCACATTTTGTGAAGTAGGCTTTGGACGGAGCGGCCATATGGTTTAATTCAATTGTTTACTCGTAGTTGTCAAATTTTACGTCAGAATCAGTTATCGAATTGTCAAACAAATCGCAATGAAGTTTAAAAATTACGAAAAATGGGATGTGATAGTATGTTTCATACAAACCGGAGAAAATTCGGAAGCGGTAAGTAATTTATACCACGAACGGTATCCAGAGAGGCATCAACCCGCTCGATATTGCGACATAACCTAGTTAATAGTGGCCAGTTTGAAAAGAAACGTCCCAAAAATTATGCATCAAACAGGGATAAGGAGTTAGAAGAAATAGTAATTTTAGGAATTATCGGAAATAATCTCAAAAATTCAAACCGACAGTTAAAAGAAGGCAGGCAGGAATTTTTAGAGTCAGGGTTATAAATCCATTTATTTACGAAGGAATACTCACCTCTGAGAGATATTTAGAAATTTTAAGACAGCAAATAGAACCTCTTGTTGATGAACTGCCGTTAATGGACCTTAGAAATATATTTTTTCAACACGACGGGGCACCCTCTCATAACGCTGCAGTTATCAGTAATTTTTTATCGGCCAATTTCGACAATAACTGGATAGCCAACCAAGGTCCGAACCGTTGGCCGGCAAGGTGACCGGATTTAACACCCTTGGACTTCTATCTCTGGGGAAGATTGAAAGACCTAATTTTTAAATGGCCGACAAACACCAGGCAAGAGTTAGAAGTCACAGTGATACAAAGTTTTACAGCTCTCACTCCTCTTGAACTAATCAACTCGGTAAGAAGTGTCCAGAAAAGGTGCCTCCTATGTGTAAATGAAACTGGTTGACATTTCGAACATCTCTTATAGAAAATTGTTTTGTTTTAGTTTGCTCTACTCGGAATAAATTGTTTTATTGTTGTTTTGTTTTATTTTCTACATAGTTTAAAGTCCTATAGCATTTAGTAAAATTCATTGTAGTTATGACTCTTAGAGTTACTTCTGGGTTTTTTTTTTTACGATTTGACTGCTATCGGTAAACAATTGATATTGCCGCTCCGTCCAAAGCCTACTTCACAAAATGTGCATTTAAAACTTGCGTAAAAACTGAAAACCTTTATATTTTGAAGTAGATTTAAGCCAAACATAAAGTGTGCTATATTTTTAGAATGATAATTTAAAGCTCTATTCGGATAAGGAAAAATATACAGGGTATCCCATTTAAAAATATATTTTTGCGTTAATAACTATTAAAATATTGGTTGTAAAAAAATGTGTGTAACTTACATTGTTGAAATCCACGTGAAAAAGTGCTTTGAGAATGTTTTTACAGAAATCAAAAATTTTCAATAGGAAAAGAATTACAAACAATTTTCCAAAACTGCAGATTTTTGAAAAAAACACTCTGTATATCTGGAGCGCTACTAGATATCGATATTTGGTTTTTACCATTCAGTTTATCATAAAAATTGAGTCTCAGACACCGACATCAGTTTTCGTCTATCTCCTTTAGATAAAAGTGTCCAATTTGGACCACCCCGTACATACAAGAGTCCGGCATAAAACCAAACCATTCGTCAGGTAAAATATGCTTAGACTTATGAAATAATTTCATTTGTAAAAGATTATTTTTTCAACAATTTTTCTCAGCTGCCCGCCAATGATCTGTCGAAATCAGTTCCAGTAATCAAAATAATGTTTGTTGTTTTCCAGAGGTTTGTAATATAGCTGTTAATAAAATATCTGGGTTACATTTACGACGTTTATAAAGGTTAACGCTGCAGAATGGTTTTCAATACCTTGAAATATTATTTCGTACTAAAAAGATATAATACAACTTTTAATCCTGCATAAAGCTCAAATTCGATAAGCAATATAATACTGCTCCCGAACATACACTGCATTTACTTGATTCTATGCAGACAAATCGAATAATAAGAGTCTGACTTTTAATAGAAATCCTTGGAAGATCAAGGAAAGGTTCGTAACTTCAATATATTTTAAAATTATTCCATGGGACTAGGAAAACTAATTGCTGCTCGTCTTCTCATCCTCTTTATGAACTTTTTTACATAGAGAACTTTATTTCTTTTGAATTAATTGCCCAGGACTATGTCCCAGCGGATATAACCTGAAGGGGGCGCAGGTAATTTCCACACCACTAATCCGTTTATGACCTAGACATATTTAAGGGATTGTAATTGCAGAAGTAAATTCCACACCGAGTACTTTCAGGTAGAGGATGAGGGTTGATAAATGGGTGGTGGTATGCACCGGCCTGTTCAATTAAATCATTATTAAACCCTTCTATATATCAGTTTGGTACATATTATTAATTTGTGATTATTACTTGGTTGTGCGTATATTTTTTAAAGTGTTGCTAATATGGAAGCAAAGTTAATAAAAAGTAATCGAGGAAAGGACATGTTATGTGTGAATTACTGCACTTACTTTCGACAAAAGGTGCTAAAATGTGGAGAAACATTTTGGAGATGTTCAAAAAAAGATTGCAAATCAAATGTCTTTACCGTTGGGCCCGAGAATTTAGTTACCAGAAGTGAAGGACTCCTCCATACACACGAAGCCGACACCAAGAAACTGAATCGGCAAATAATTAGTAATTCCTGCAAAAGAAAAGCCGGAGAGCATATGAGTGAAAGGCCATCTAAAATTATCCGACAAGAACTACAAAACACGCTGCCTGAAACAGTAACAGGAAAAGATGTTGAATATGTTAGAAAAAACATTTATAACCATAGACGAAAATTTTTACCAGGACGTAATCCAAGAAGTGCTGAGGAGGTGCATAGTGTTTTAGAGACATTTGAAATTAAAACTAGCAAGGGTGAGAATTTTCTATATATCAATGAACTCGAAAGTGGCATTATTGTTTTTTCTTGCACTACAAATGTCAATATGTTGTGTAAAATATCCAATATATATATGGACGGCACCTTTTCATACTGCACTAAATATTTTACACAGTTATTTACAGTGCATGGTTTTGCAAACGGTCATTACATTCCATTATTATTTTGCTTATTGCGTGATAAGATAGCTGAAACATACGAAAACCTCTTCACATTATTAAAATGTAAGATTTATTCAATAGATACACTGTATTTCAATCCAAAGAAAATTACTATTGACTTCGAAAAATCTATTCATAAGGTAGTATCTGAAGTTTGGCCAAATGCTAAAGTGTTAGGATGTAGATTTCATTTACACCAATCTTGGTTACGCAAGATACAGAATCTAGGTCTAGCTAAAGAACATTGCGACAAAAATTCTGAAATTGGTCGTTGGTTAAAGTATTGTTTCGGCTTGTCCTATTTAGCACCCGAAGAATTAGGTGACAGTTTTGCATACGATTTATATTCTATAAAACCTGAGGATGAACGTTTAAATGTGATTACCTACTAGAAACGTAGAGGAAGGAGCCGATTTTCCAGTTGAAATATGGGCAGAATCGAGTCCATCTTTAACTCGAACGACTAACTGTTGTGAGTCCTTCCATTCCCATCTAAATAATTCTTTTTATTCTACACATCCGTCTCTGTATACTTTTATCGATAGGCTGAAAGAATTTGAGATTAACGTATATATAAAAATACAAAGTGTCGACGAGTCTAAAATAAGTAATAATCATAATAATCAGAAATTAAAACATTTAAAAAATCTTTATGAACAAAGACAATTAGGAAATATCAATCGTTTCCATTTTTTAAAATGTGTCTCCTATTTTTCTCAACCTGTTTTGTAAATATATATAAATAGAATAGGTTTGTAGCATTATCTAGTATATGTAAGGAAATTTGTCCAATTGTATTTTATGTATTTAGCAAAAACTTCATATTTTATCAATATTATTCTACTATGAAATAAAAACATATATTTTTGCAAATATCTAAAATTTTTCGATAAAAACTGATTTAAAAGAAATCCGTCCAATTTTATTTAGATAAATAAAGCATAATTATATTTGCTTGGTGTGGAAATTACCTGTAAGATTTAAGCACTCTTATAAGGTTAGTGTGGAATTTACCTGTTGTATTAAGGGCGCAGGTAGTCTTGGTATGAAATTTACTAACGCCGCCTGCAGCAACTCAATATCAATTTGATTACTACTTCCGAGCACGTGTCGCTCCTATAATGTTTTAAAAATTCATCTGTACTCGTGTGCTGTGCCTGTAAGAAACCATAAAAATAATTATTAAGATACCGCCCACTAACTTTATTTGACATAAAAATGTTTTAAGTAATAACTATATATGAATTATTTGTTTTAAAAATAATTTGAATTTTAAATTTGAAATAAAACAATGGCCGGTGCCATATGTACGCCATATTGAACATAGGAATATCGAAACAAATGAATAATTTTATATTGTTTTGTTTTGATATTCTTAATTTGTCGTATTCTTTATTGCGTGTTCGGTTTTGAATGTCAAGTAACTAACCGACTATGCCTACTAAAAACTTGCAATAAATTATACAGGGTGTTACCGAAAGACATTTTACTATGGATGGGTATAGGGGTTTTTTACAATGAGAAACCAGAACATTATTTAATACTTCTTAGTCGTTCACATTCTAGAGGCTTATGAAAATGGTGAACAGCTTTAATGAATGATTATTTAAGGAGGTTGAGGTGGGATAGTCCCAACCAAAAGTTTTGAATGTTGTCATTTAGAAATGCTTTGTATTAAATAATTTAAAAAATTTATAAGACTAACGATGGTTATTATTATGATAATAAATTCATCATCGAAAGATTTTAAGTCTTACATATTGTTTACTTAATTTTATTAAATAATTTAACATTAATGGATTAACTTTTGGATGTTTTGTGCAAACTTGTAGAAAAAAATATAGAAAATAAAAATTAAATATATTTTATAATTTTTAAAAAATTATCAAAGCAAATAATATGAAAAAAATAAAAGAATAAAAAAAATATTTTAATAGTTAAAAAAATAGGTAATTAATAAAAAATGATAATTAAAAATCTTAAAATTCCGGTGTCTCGAAGCGGCAACGCTGTAACATAATTTACTGTTGATTCTACTGATTATATATACAGTAGAACCCCGGTTATCCGAGGTAACGTGGGGGGGCACCCTCCTCGGATAACTGAAAACTCGGATAATCCGGATTTGTTTTGTATTCATTCAAAAATTAAACACCAATACTTTAAACTGATGTATTAACGTTTTTAACATATAAATAGGTACATACATTATAAAACAGTGAAATAGGTATCATGCGCTTCTGTTTCATATTGCATCTTCTTTTTCTCGCAATGTTTCACCATCTATTAAGAAGAAGCAAATCCGCTGGGGTTGCCTCTGGTTGTTGTTCGATATACCTCAAAGCTTTTTCCAAAGAAGCAAAACCTTCTTGATGAGAGATATTAGGGAGAGACTGTTCATCCACCGCCGCTTCGTCATCGTCATCTGATTTTTCGGTTTCCTGAAAGGCATTCGTTATTTCTTCAATACTCATTTCTTCTTCTAAATCATCTGCTGTAATCCATTCAACAACATCTTCTCTTGTCACGTTTTCGCAACCTTTTAGTTTTTGCATTAATTCAAATAAAGTCTTTTTTCTTCTTCTTCTATCTCGCTGTCAAAATTTGAACAGGACATTTCTCCATTGCTTCTCAATTTCAAAGTTAATTCATTTAATGGAGTATCATCTTCACTGTCATTATAGTCCTCAAAATTAATAAGTTTTGACCAAGATTTTTGAATAGTGGTAGTACGCACAGAATCCCAAGCTTAACTTACCCAGTAAATAACATTTTTCAGTGTAACCTTTCTCATCCCATTGATAATATCCTACTTTTCTGTGTATTCTAACAGATGTTTAAGATATAAACGCCTATAATTTTTTTAAAATGTTTTCGAGGATGCCTTGATCCATTGGTTGTATTATGCTGCTTACATTCGGAGGAAAAAATTTTACAACTTCGCCCAATTTACAATTTCGCCCACATGAAGTCCTTCTCCAGTGTGAGAGGGGACATTATCCATTAACAAAATTGCTTTAATAGGAAGACGGTTTCTGTTCAAAAAATTAGTCATAGATGGCACGAACTCTTCTTCAAACCAGTTAGTAAATAAGGTCGCATCCATCCATGCGTTCTTCTGACTTTTGTAATAGACTCGTAGGGCTTTGGGTGAGATGTCTTTTAAAGCTCTTGGATGTGCAGATTTGCCAATCACCATCAGTGGGATATTGTGCTTGCCAGATGCATTGAAACATACCATTATAGTTAATCTTTCCTTACTTCGTTTGTGCCCAGGAGCTGATTTTTCCTGTCGAGATGCCAATGTTTTTGATGGAAGCTTTTTATAATTCAGACCAGTTTTGTCACAGTTGTAAATTTGATTACATGTGTATCCACAATCTTCGATTTGCTTTTTAAAGTTCTGCTTAAACTTCTCAATTGATGACACATCAGCAGAAAGTTTTTCACCACATACAGTCGTTTTTTTCCAGCGGTCAAGCCATCCAGAACTGGCGGTAAACTGATCTATCTCTGGGAATTGCCTACTAATCATTATTGCTTTCTGTTGTAAAATTGGACCTGACAGAGGCACCCCTTTTGATCTCTGTTGGTTAAACCACATGAATAAAGCTTCGTTAACGTTTTCATAGTCGCCGGTTTTCATTGATTTCTTCCTGAGGACGAGGAGGCTTCATTCATACACCACTCTTCTATTTTTGTGCGGTTTCTTTTCCAATCTCCAACTGTTAGCCCACCTACTCCATAATCTCGTGCAACAACTTTAATTGTCTCTCTTGCTTCAATTCTTCTGATGGCTTTTAATTTGTCTTCAATAGGAACGCGATTCTTTTACGTTTGTTTTGCTCCATTATAATACGACAAACAAAAATTCAAACAAAGCAGTTCGTATTAATTACACTTAACTGTCAGAATTCCAACCAAATAAATTATGTGAGTATACTCATACTTCTGCGTAGTAAACGCTATAATGCACTACATTCACACAAATTTACATGCTGAAATAGTCCAAAAACATAAATAGGGGAACCCCTCACACGGGCCAGGGGGATTCCCCGAAGGCCCCGACGATTTTAAATGGAAATATGTACATACATATTTTAGAAGCTCGGTTAATAGGCAGCATAGACGCGAGTACCTCGGATAATCAGGTTCTTAGATTGGCTCGGTTAATCCGGAGCTCGGATAATCGCGACTCGGTTAACCGGGGTTCTACTGTATATATATATATATATATATATATATATATATATATATATATATATATATATATATATATATATATATATATAATATAATAAATATATATATATATATATATATATATATATATATATATATATATATATATATATATATATATATATATATATATATAGATATATTTAATTTTGTGGTTATTGTGATCAGCTGTTGTAAACGCGTTACTGAGGCTGTATACAATTAAAGATTAAGCCAACAAAGTGTTGGTAAACGGAACAGAAAATCAAGTGAGTCTCCTAACCTCTGTGACATTGGTCGTCGAATTTTTGACATGCGATCACTTGGAGAAAACTTAAGATGTCCTTCATTATGTTATATTACTAATGAAAAACGCTGTGGTCTAGCATCACTACTAACCGTAAAGTGTGATAAATGTCTAACGTATAACACAGTATCAACAGACAATACATACATATATAACGAAGGCCAGTAAGGAACATTATAATGTTAACACTGAAACTGTACTAGGTAATTATAAGTTAAACAAGTAATTTAATTTGTAAAGTTAATGATATATTATTTATTTTTATTTTATTTATAAAAATTAATACCCATTGCAAATCTATTATTAATTAAACTTAATATTATTTACTTGCACCATATGTTTTAATTATTTAAACTTGTACTATACAATTTAAAATATTTAAAAATATTTAAATTTCCCTCCATTACTACTAAATGCAACGTTGCCACTATTTCAGAGATAAAAGGTAAATCATTCAAAAGTACCTCAAATAATTGTTATTTTTCAGAAAGTTAAAGCTTCCTAATTAAATTTGAAATTTTTTTAAAATAATCGCGAATTTTCAATATCTAACATAGTTAAATTTCCTATTGATAGAATTTTTTTTTCATTTGTTGTAACAAAAAATGTGTTATTTTTACATCAAATTGACGTATTCTCCATAAGACTGTATGTATTGTTAATTTCGATTTTTATTTAAATAAGCTTCCTAAAGACCTTAAATTTTTCATAGAAAATTTCTAAACTAATTAATCTATCGAAATAAATCTAAACAAAATAGTTTTCATATTTTACGTTTAACGCCTCAACTTCCTTAAGGAATGAAAAATGTGGAGATTGCTATATTATTATGTGGAATTTTATTTATTTTAAGTTTTTAGTATAATTGGCAATCGGCCACGTTATTAACACAGTATTTTCCTCGCAAACACAAGTTTATTAAAAACTAGCAGTGCCCGCGTCTCCGCTCGCGTGGACTTGATTCACTACTATCGTCACTACTTATCCCTTATGTTACCTAACGTAATAAAATATCTGCCATTATTTCCCCTTATCTCCCATTATTTCTCCTTATCTCCCATTATCTCACCATAACTCCCATTATCTAGACTTATCTCTGCTTATCTCCCATTATTTCTCCACATCTCCCATTATTTATATTTATCTCCCATTATCTTACCTTATCTCCCATTATCTAGGCTTATATCGAATTATATAGAACATACTAGCCGGGTCCGCGGCTCCGCTCGCGTGGACTTGATTCATTACTATCGTCACTGCTTATTCCTTATGTTACCCAGCGTAATAAAATATCTCCCATTATTTCTCCTCATCTCTCAATATTTCTCCTTATCTCCCATTATCTCTACATAATTTCTATTATCTAGGCTTATCCCTGCTCATCTCCCATTATTTCTCCTTATCTCCCATTATTTCTCCTTATCTCCCATTATCTCACCTTATTTCTCATTATCTAGACTTATCTCTACTTATCTCCCATTATCTAGGCTTATCTCGACTTATCTCCCATTATTTCTCCTTATCTCCCATTATTTCTCCTTATCTCCCATTATCTCACAATAACTCCCATTATCTAGACTTATCTCTGCTTATCTCCCATTATCTCTCCTTATCTCCTATTATTTATACTTATCTCCCATTATCTCACCCGATCTCCCATTATCGACGCTTATCTCAACTTATCTCCCATTATTTCTCCTAATCTCTCATTATCTCACCT
Source organism: Pachyrhynchus sulphureomaculatus (assembly GCA_019049505.1). Taxonomy (NCBI): domain Eukaryota; kingdom Metazoa; phylum Arthropoda; class Insecta; order Coleoptera; family Curculionidae; genus Pachyrhynchus; species Pachyrhynchus sulphureomaculatus. The sequence continues at coordinate 34,028,799 of CM032455.1, forward strand.
TATCTCCCATTATCTAGGCTTATATCGAATTATATAGAACATATGTATAAATTTATAAAAACACATAAGTCGGATAAGTGGTTCTCGAGTGATAAGCGCACTAACGGACAGACAGACAGACAGAGAGACGTTGCATTTTATATATATTGTATTCTTTGCTACATGATATTGTTCCATATTTAATGCTTTAGGGAGTGTATTGCAAGAGAACGCGCTAGCGGCAAACTTTTCTTCGACTTGATTCACTATTGTCGTCACTGCTTATTCCTTATGTCACTTAATAAAATATATCCTATAACCTGGCCAGAGAACATACATATATTTAAAAAAAAAGGCACGTAAATCGGATAAGTGGTTTTCCAGTGATAAGCACACTAACGGACGGACAGACAGACAGACAGACAGACAGACAGACAGACATACGGACAGAGAGACATTGCATTTTATATATATTATAGATATTCTCTGCAACATAATATTGTTCCATATTTAATGGTTTGGACTGTGTATTGCAAGAGAACGCGCTAGCGGCAAACTTTATCCGACTTTAATTACTACTAATGTCACTGCTCATTCCTTATGCTACCTATCGTAATAAAATATAGCCTATAACCTGGCCGGAGAACATATGTATGTTTTAAAAAAAAAAGTACGAAAATCGGATAAGTGGTTCTCCAGTGATAAGCGCACTAACGGACAGACAGACAGACAGAGATACGTTGCATTTTATATATATTATAGATGTAATAAAATATATACCTATAACCTGGTCAGAGAACATATGTATGAATTTAAAAAATCACGTAAATCGGATAAGTGGTTCTCGAGAGATAAGCGCATTAACGGACAGACAGACAGACAGACAAACATTGCATTTTATATATATATATTATAGATATAGATTATTATTATTATGACTGTTCTCGTTTTTCTTTCTCACATTTGGTCAATGTGGTTCCATGTTTGGCTAACGGGCGCAAACCAAGTCAGCACAAACGCATTACTATTGTGTATTAAGGAATGACCTGACAATGTTACATGTTTTCAAAATCACTGACTTCTGAATGTTTTTGTGTATGTTTGTGTTGAGTCCTAATTGTACTAAGTGTGGTGTGAATGTTGTTGGTGTAAGGCCTGTGGCTGATATAATGAGGGGGACAATGATGACTTTTTCTTGTTTCCATAGCCTTTTTATTTCCGTTGCAAGATCTGTGTATTTGGAAATTTTCTCTGTGTATTTCGTTTGGATGTTTGTGTCGTTGGGGACAGCTATGTCAATTAGATAGGTGACTTTTTCTTTTTTGCACTGAAAAGTAATATCGGGTCTATTGGCGGAGACCGTTTTATCTGTATGGATACCGATGTCCCAGTAGAGCTTGTATTCTTCATTTTCAAGTATGGATGTTGGCGTGTATTTGTAGTAGGGATCTGTGTTTTCTATGAGTTTGTATGTTGTGGCCAGTGCTTGGTGAACTACTTTGGCAGCTGAATCATGCCTGGCTGTGTACTCTGTTCCGGCCAATATTTTACATCCGCTCGTTATGTGTTCGATCGTTTCTTTCTGCTGGTGGCATTTCCTACATCTGTCCTCTGCCATAGTCGGGTCTTTGATGATATGCTTTTGGTAGTTTCTGGTTAATATGACTTTATCCTGGATGGCAAGTAAGAAGCCTTCAGTCTCAGGGAATAGCTGCCCATCCTGTAACCAGGTGTATGATTGTTTTTTATTTACGTGGTCTTGTTCTATGTGGTATCTGTGTTTTCCGTGGAGTGTTTTCTCTGACCACGTTTTCATCTTTTCCTGTTGTAATTGGGTGTGACTGTGTGTGTCTGCTGAGTGGTCTGCCCGGGCTAAGTCGAGAGGTGTGTAGTTTTTGTCTGCTTTCACTGTCGCTGTGTGGAGGCTGGTTTGCTTGCTGTGAAAGAATTTTCTAAGTGTTTGTATTTGTTTTGTGTGTAATGATCTGATGTCTATAATTCCTCTTCCTCCTGCCTTCCTCTCGATGGTAAGTCTTTCTTTGCATGCGTTGGGGTGTAATTTCCTGTATTTGGTGAATTGAGATCGTATAAGGATGTGAATATTTTCTATGTCTGTTTGTGACCATTTGATGATACCAAATGAATATGTGAGTACAGGTATAGCGAACGTGTTGATGGCTTTAGTGAGATTCTTAGAGTTGAGTTTCGTTTGCAAAAGTTTCGTTAGTCTGTTTTTGAATTCGGTTATTATTATTATGACTGTTCTCGTTTTTCTTTCTCACATTTGGTCAATGTGGTTCCATGTTTGGCTGACGGGCGGAAACCAAGTCAGCACAAACGCATTATCATTGTGTATTAAGGAATGACCTGACAATGTTACATGTTTTCAAAATCACTGACTTCTGAATGTTTTTGTGTATGTTTGTGTTGAGTCCTAATTGTACTAAGTGTGGTGTGAATGTTGTTGGTGTAAGGCCTGTGGCTGATATAATGAGGGGGACAATGATGACTTTTTCTTGTTTCCATAGCCTTTTTATTTCCGTTGCAAGGTCTGTGTATTTGGAAATTTTTTCTGTGTATTTCGTTTGGATGTTTGTGTCGTTGGGGACAGCTATGTCAATTAGATAGGTGACTTTTTCTTTTTTGCACTGAAAAGTAATATCGGGTCTATTGGCGGAGACTGTTTTATCTGTATGGATACTGATGTCCCAGTAGAGTTTGTAATCTTTATTTTCAAGTACGGATGTTGGTGTATATTTGTAGTAGGGATCTGTGTTTTCTATGAGCTTGTATGTAGTGGCTAGTGCTTGGTGAACTACTTTTGCCGCTGAGTCATGTCTGGCTGTGTATTCCGTTCCGGCTAATATTTTACATCCGCTTGTTATGTGTTCGATCGTTTCTTTCTGTTGGTGGCATTTTCTGCATCTGTCTTCTGTAATAGTTGGGTCTTTGATAATATGCTTTTGGTAGTTTCTGGTTAATATGACTATGATATTATTATTATTATTATTATATAACCTGGCCAAAGAATATATGTATGATTTTAAAAAAAGACAGGTAAATCGGATAAGTGGTTCCCGCGTGATAAACGCACTAATGGACAAACAGACAGACAGAGAGACATTGCATTTTATATATATTATAGATTATAGATTACAGATATTCTTTACTACATAATATTGTTCCATATTTAATGGTTTAGGCTGTGTATTGCAAAGGCACGCGCTAGCGGCATACTTATTTCCGACATCATTCGCTATTTTACGTCACTGCTCATTCCTTATGCTACCTATCGTAATAAAATATAGCCTATAACCTGGCCAGAGAACATATGTATGTTTAAAAAAAAAAGTACGTAAATCGGATAAGCGGTTCTTCAGTGATAGGCGCACTAACGGACAGACAGACAGACAGAGAGACGTTGCATTTTATATATATTATAGATGCTAATAATTTTTGAAGTCACTCTGGAAACACATTTTAGCTCTTTCTACCTGGAATTTCTATTAGGATAATCGCTTTCTCTATCTTTATATGCTTTACTATAAATTATTAGACTTAAAATTTTTTCATTTTTGCAATCCAAAACCAGGAAAAAGGCCTACAATACTTTTAAAACTATACATAATATAGAGTATCTCACTCTTTTGTCCCCTTTATTTGGAAGCGATATCGCTCAAGACTTCGAGTTGCTTACTCACATCAAGTAATATATGTATATCAAATTTGAAATTGATATTTTATTTAGTTCGACAGTTATCATCGCTACAGTTCGTCAGGCAGGTCAACGATAATTGGGAACTATTTTTTTTACGAACTAGAATTTCTAGAAACTGAAGATGTGTAAACATCTTGAAATGTGACTTTCTATGAATACAATAATATTATTGGAAGTAAATGTAGAATTTTCCTATTCTACGCTAATGAAAATGCACTATAAAATCAATAAGGTCGTTTAATTTATTTTAATAGTATTAAGAGGCTAAAACACATAATTTAATTAATATAGAGTTTGAGTTCTCTTAGGTTACTAGTTCTTCGTTTTATGCAGCTTCTTCAGAATCCACCGTTTAGCATCGTCGATTTTAGATAAAAGAGGTGTTTTATTTAAGTCACACATTTTTTAATCTCTTTTTTCTGACATCAACCAACATATATGAAAATGCGAGAAAGCTTCAACCACAAAGAGTTCGAAAAAAAATTTTTCACGTTTGGTGGGGCTCTAAGTTGCCATTATACCTCCTATGGTTTTCTAATTGAGCCAGGGTACACCACAACTCCCAGGTTTAGTAGTCTCTCTCTCTCTATCTCTCAATCCTTTCGCCTCAATAGGAGTATCGGTGACATTATGCAGTTGCTGCCTCAACAGTCATTCTCCAGGCATATCAATCCTGTGTGACCTGACTGGACTTTGCATACCTATACCAAGGAGAGATCTTACTTTATCAGACTATTTTATTGGAGACCATCCCCTTGATCTTCTACCTTCTACCTTCCCTGTTACTACGAGCTTTTCCATGGCATCCACTTTTCCTCATAATGTAGCCAAAATATTTCAGCCCACTGTCTCTTAATTCTATTTGAAAGTGGGTCATTTAAACTAAGCTCTTTAAGAATAGATAATATAGTACAGTGTCCGGTACATGATACTCTGATATGCAAACATCTAAAACTCATCGATTCTTCTCTTGTCAGCTTGTTTAATGGTCCATGTTTCCGATGCGTAAGTTGCTATAGAGAACATAAGGCTGGAAAGCAATCTTAACTGTGTGTTTTTTGTGAGCGCTAGATCTTTCCAGGCCTTAGTTTCTAGCCATAGTTAAACGTCTACTTACTTCAACTTCCCAGCCACCATTTTTAGTTGTGAGGGATCCCAAATAGTTGAAATGGTATACCACAGTGAAACCAGCAATTTAATTTATATGTGACAGATCTTCTAAACGACTAACAATCATTAGTTTGGTTTTCGCTCTATTAATTGTCAATCCATAGTTTTTGCTAGTAATTTCCAGGCGCTCCATAAATGATTCTAGGTCTTGTGTTAAAAATGCAAGTATAACAGTGTCATCTGCATATTTAAGGTTACTTAGTTTTTTTCCATCGATTGTCACACCCCCACTCCAGCCATCCAAATAGATCTCATTATTATATATGTTAAAAAGTAAAGGTGACAGGATACAGCCCTGTCTGATGACGGCTTCTACTTTAAAGGGATCGGAAAAAAGAATTATTTAGTTTAATTCTGCCATTTGTATTCTCATAGAGGGATCGGATACGGTTTACAAGTTGTAGGTGTTCTCATGCTGATTAGAATCGACCAGATTTTGTTCTTTGGTATGCAGACGAAAGCTTTAGATTGGTGTATAAAACAGATAAAGGTTGAAAGTCGAGAAATTTGCAAATGCAAAATGACCAACAAAGATCCCATGAATGCTATATTCCATGCCTTTCCTCCTACGACTATAGTTTCTGAGCCTATACTCTTCATCAGGTAGGCTTTAGGCAACGGTATCGATCGTGAAGATCCGAGTACCATGGAGAGTCAAGTTGGAATGAATCTCGCTGGCTTCTAGCAATCATGGTACCTTAAATAAACGAGATACTACTCGTTGGGCAAGATACAGACCCTTGCGCCATCTGTTGAAATTTTCGAACTTCGAAAAAACTGCTCAACTATATAAACCTAACATTGTTAGGAAGGATAAATTAAATCGATATTCCGAAATAAAATTTCGGAATATGGTTTGTTACTTGATTGGTCACTACAACAGAAAGTCGAGAAATTTGCAAATGCAAAATGACCAACAAAGATCCCATGAATGCTATATTCCATGCCATTCGTCCTACGACTATAGTTTCTGAGCCTATACTCTTCATTAGGTAAGCTTTAGGCAACGGTATCGATCGTGACGATCCGAGTACCGTGGAGAGTCAAGTTGGAATGACTCTCGCTGACTTATAGCATCTTAATAGATCGAGCAAGGGCCTGTATGTTGCCCAACGAGTAGTATCTCGTTTATTTAAGGTACCATGATTGCTAGAAGCCAGCGAGATTCATTCCAACTTGACTCTCCATGGTACTCGGATCTTCACGATCGATACCGTTGCCTAAAGCCTACCTGATGAAGAGTATAGGCTCAGAAACTATAGTCGTAGGAGAAAAGGCATGGAATTTAGCATTCATGGGATCTTTGTTGGTCATTTTGCATTTGCAAATTTCTCGACTTTCTGTTGTAGTGACCAATCAAGTAACAAACCATATTCCGAAATTTTATTTCTGAGTATCGATTTAACAGATAAAGGTTGTTATTTGGAATTCCTTGACTTTTTCTATTATCTGGCGTATGTTGAGAATTTGTCATCTAGTCCCTTCTCCTGGAATGAAGCCTGTTTATTCGGTAGATATTTGCGGCAGCAGAAAAGTTTTGAGTCATTCATTTCGGATCCAGAGAAACACCGTAGCAGCGTATGACACCAGAACGATTGTTCTATAGTTACTGCAATCTAAAGGGGATCCTTTCTTATGCAAGGGTATAAATGCAACTTCGCACTAATCTTTCGGACATCTTCCAGTCTTCCATACATAGTAGTACTGAGGTTCAATTCTCTAGTATATACTTCTCGATCAAATAATTTTTTCATCCTCTTGGTGGTGGCGGCGCGGCGCCAGCTTTTTATTCCGAGGCAAAGAGGAAAGATTCGCAAGCAAACTCATAAACAAAGATAGTCAATTATTTTTGCGCATTTCTTGCTAAGTGAAGTTCGTGAAAAAATGAACCTCCCTAGATGTCAAAAAACATGTTTTCAAATTCTCGTCGGTCTGTTTGTCGGTGCGTAGATATATTATAGCGATAACTGTCGAATGAAATGAGATATTGAATTCAAATTTGGTATACATGTAGTGTTTGAAATAAGAAATGAGAGAAGATAGTAGTAGAGAGAGGGGAGTCAATACATTTTGTAGAATTAAAGAATGTTCAGCGTTCCACTTCTTCTTTTTGAAGTGCCGTTTCCTATACAGACGTAGGCGACCCTCTCGCCTTTTTTTGGGGTTGGTGCCTTTTTAAATGTTCACAGACAAAGGAGATCTACAGTTTAACGCTGGTTTCGAACTGTCAAAGTGAGAAGGCTTTACTAGGCATGATACTGAGGGTGGTTTGCGATTATCATCCCCAGAGGGACGACCGTCACATTGTAAAGTTTTTTTTTATATTTTCAGGGCGGAGATACAAGCTCGGGAAAACAGACCCACTACGTTATGGCCGCCTTTAGGTTCTACTACTCACGGAAATTAAAAGTCAGGTTATTTTTCATTATTTTACGATCTTAAAAGAAATAGGAAGGACTAAAAAAAATCCTTTACGACTTCCGGAGTGGAGCTTACATAGAAATGGTTTTAATGTTGGTTTTATATAACATTTCGTATTCACTGGGAAACGTAGCCTCTGAAAGTTCATTGCACAGAGATGCAATCTTCTACGTGAAAGTGTTATTGAACGAAGTGGTAAAAGGATTGAATATTAAGTTTATCAGGACGTGTACACGTTAAAGGATTAAAAAAAACATTTAAAACCTGAATGGCTAGAACGGTTTGAAAGAAGAATGTATTAAATATTATTTCTAAAGTTGCACAAAGGCATCTTGTAGGGACCTATTTACTATTAATCTGCAATGGAACTGGCATTTTCTGCAGCTCTCATGTTTCCTCAGAGAGCGTTCTTTATGAGTGGCGGTCGACGGATTTCTTTCTAACACCTTCGCAATCAACGCCGGTGTGCCCCAAGGCTCCTTACTGTCTCCTACTCCCTTTCTCATTTACATTAACGATCTGCTGGAAAAGACCGGGAATCCAATTTACAGCTTTGCAGATGACAGTACGCTTATCTCTTCATTCACTTTGAACGCTCGGACATCGGCTGCTCAGGTGAATATCCGCAGACAGCAGGAGGTCGTTTAACTTAACAAAAACCCCGAAGAAATTCTATCTTGGGGTGACAGTAACCAAGTGGAATTTAACGCTACGAAAACCCAGGCGGCAGTTTTTTCTAAAAAAGTTAATGTTGCTGAACCCGACATAGTTATGTCGGGGCACTCCATTCCCCTAGCATCGTCGCTCAATTTGTTGGGCGTTAGTTTAGGAGCAAATATGTCCTGGCATGAACATGTTGCAGGCATAGCAAGGAGAGCTTCTCAAAAGTTAGGAATATTATTTCGAACCAGAAAGCTTTACACTCCACAACAACTGTTAATTCTTTACAAAGCTCAAATTCGACCAACTATGGAATACTGCTCCCATGTTTGGAGCTCCGCTCCCAAACATACACTGCATTTGTTAGATTCTATTCAAAGAAGAGCTGTTCGTCTGATTGGAGACCCGGAACTGACTGGCGGCCTTGTTTCGCTGGAACATCGAAGAACGGTTGGCGACTTGAATCTGTTCTACAAGTATTTTGATGGAAAGTGTTCGAAGGATGTAGCTCGGTTAATTCCTCCCAAAGCGATGCATGTTAGAAATACACGTCGCGTTGGTGCTTCACATCCGTATGAGGTTCAGCTTGTTACTCCGCGTACAACGCTTTTCAAACAGTCTTTTATATGGCGAACATCATCCCTTTGGAATAATTTGCCCAGCGCTGTGTTTCCCAGCGAGTACAATTTACAGCGATTCAAGAACCACGTGAATCGCTTTTTCCGCACACATGCCGCTCCTGGAGCGCTTTAGGGACTTCCCTGCAGCACGTGTGCTAGACCCTTAAAAAAAAATAAAAAAAAGTACATTGTATATATGTGGAACGTGGAATGTGGAACAAAAATGTCGCCGCAAAATGAAGCCTACTGACAATCGCCGAATTGTTGAAACGTATCTCGTCGAGTTTCTCAGAGACAATTCCTATTTACGCGTCATCTCTGAAAAACTCGACGAGATACACATCTTAACGATCCGGTGGTAGTTAGCCGGCTTCATTTTGCTGCGATGTTTTATTCCATGTATTTGTATTTCTGTAGCGATAGCTATATTTTTTTTGACATTGCTTTTCATATATATGGGATAAAACCCTAATAATCGTGCTACTTAGAGGTAACTGGACGGAAATAGTGTCCTGGCTAAACAGTTGTTTCATCGGTCTGTGGACTGAAACAGCCCTCGTATTTCATTGATAACACAGGCCAACAAAAAAAAATATTTGTAAAAACTTTTTAAACCAATACATCTAAGTGTTATGTATTTTTGGGTGCTGAAACCGTATCTGTTATCAGTTTTTTTGTATTACCCACAGTTCTTTCACAATATGACATCGATTAAATTTCCTCTTCCTGCTTGAAAAACTGAGCAAACTGTTGATCTCTTGTTCTTTAATGAAAAATAGATGTTCCAGATTCCAATAAATGTTTTTCTTTCAGCCTAGAACCAAGCAATTCTGCTTTTTCCTTACTTAAACCCAAATCTCTCACTAAATCATTTAACTCAGCTTGTGTAAACAACTGTGGTTTCAAATTTTCTAGAGAACATTGAAACTCATCATCATCCGGTCGACTTTCATTAAATTCGGGACTGGACTGTAAAACGTCATCAATAGACTGAGGTGGCTTAGGGACAGGCAATCCCGGTCCATGTCCTATCGGCCGATTAGCTGAAGTAAAGTTAGGATAGACAATTACTTTCTTATTTTTGGAGTTATATCCAAAAACATCAACGCTGCCAAAATAACAATCATTTGAATGATTTTCTTGCTCTCTCCATACGATGGGTACTGCAAATCTAAAAGCTTTCTTTTCTTTCCTATACTATTTCCTAAGATCCTCGACACAAATATACCATACTCTGTGAGGAGCCTCACATTTTCCTTGAGTACCGACTTCTAGACCAAAATATGCAAAGCATACTTTTTTTACAAAGTCAATAATGTTTCTTTGATGTTTTTTAAATACAAACTCACCACATATATAATAAAAAGTGTTGGGAGAGTTTTTACAACTACGATTAGCCATACTTTGTGTGAATTAAAGCACATGGGCTAAACACTGCAATGCGAGGTTATATTAATTGGAAGAAAACAAACAGCTGTGACATTTATCGGAACTGCCAACCTAATGACATTTGATTTTACTGCCAACCTTATAAAATTCTGATTTTATTGCCTATCTAATAACATTGCTTCACATTCTACGGTCGATTTCCAAATAAAAACACCACCTACTATTCCCATATTGCAGTCAAGGATGCCCGAGGTTGTCTTCAGACAGCGCATCATAAAGCGTAATTTAATGAAGCTAGACACCAAGCAGGCTTTTGACGCTGACGGAATACCTGCCATAGTTCTCAAAAACGGTACAAGGGAACTAACACCAGTTTTCTATAGACTTTTTAACCTATCCTACAGAAAGGGAATATTTCCGTCCTGCTGGAAATGTGCCACGGTTCAGCCGATACCTAAAAAAGGCAAGAAGACCTTGCCTAATAATTACCGACCAGTCGCACTGCTTGCAATAATATCGAAAGTCATGGAAAAGGTTATCAATGAGCATCTTCTGAAATAGCTTGAACGATTCAATATTATTGGCGATCACCAATATGGTTTTCGTAAACATAGGTCAACAGGAGATCTTCTGACTTATGTAACACATGTTTGGACCAACACAATTGAACCCTTTGGAGAATCTCGAGCGGTTGCTCTTGACATATCCAAGGCATTCGACCGTGTTTGGTACGATGGACTGTTGGCTAAGTTACGCTCTTATGGTATGTCTGAAAGGTTCTTTTTGTGGCTCTCATGTTTCCTCAGAGAGCGTTCTTTACGACTGGTGGTCGACGGATTTCTTTCTAACACCTTCACTATCAACGCCGGTGTGCCCCAGGGCTCCATACTGTCTCCTACTCTCTTTCTCATTTACATTAACGATCTGCTGGAAAAGACCGGGAATCCAATCTACAGCTTTGCAGATGACAGTATGCTTGTCTCTTCATTCACCTTGAACGCTCGGACATCGGCTGCTCAGGCGAATATCCGCAGACAGCAGGAGGTCGTTCAACTTAATAAAGACCTGGAAGAAATTCTATCTTGGGGTGACAGTAACCAAGTGGAATTTAACGCTACAAAAACCCAGGCGGCAGTTTTTTCTAAAAAAGTTCACGTTGCTGAACCCGACATAGTTATGTCGGGGCACTCCATTCCCCTAGCATCGTCGCTCAGTTTGTTGGGCGTTAGTTTGGGAGCAAATATGTCCTGGCATGAAGATGTTGCAGGCATAGCAAGGAGAGCTTCTCAAAAGTTGGGAATATTATTTCGAACCAGAAAGCTTTACACCCCACAACAACTGTTAATTCTTTACAAAGCTCAAATTCAACCAACTATGGATTACTGCTCCCACGTTTGGGGCTCCGCTCCCAAACATACACTACATTTGTTGGATTCTGTTCAGAGAAGAGCTGTCGGACTGATTGGAGACCCGGAATTGACCTGCGGCCTTGATTCGCTGGAACATCGAAGAACGGTTGGCGACTTGAGTCTGTTCTACAAGTATTTTCATGTTAGAAATACACGTCGCGCTGGTGCTTCACATCCGCATGAGGTTCAGCTTGTTACTCCGCGTACAACGCTTTTCAAGCAGTCTTTTATATGGAGAACGTCACCTCTTTGGAATAATTTGCCCAGCGCTGTGTTTTCCCACCGAGTACAATTTACAGTGATTCAAGAACAGCGTGAATCTCTTTTTCCGCACACATGCCGCTCCTGGAGCGCTTTAGGGACTTCCCTGCAGCACGTGTGCTAGAACCAAAAAAAAAAAAAAACTTTTCATATTTTCAATATTAAAATGTGAAAAATTGGTGGGTGATACGACTTTTTTATTATTATTTTCGGACTTAGCACATCAAAAAACATAGGAATCAGGTAAAATTATTAAAAAAGTTTTTTCGTCGTTGGCCTGTGTAATTATTTACGTTCAAACGGTTTTAAAAGATGAGTGGGAGGTTTTCGGTTTCCTAGAGTTGAGGAATCTGAAATCATTTTCCATTTATTCAAATTTTTGGTTTCAAACCTTAGCAATTAGACAAAAAATTATTAAACCGCCGCAAGAAGCTTACAACTCTTATGTATGCAATTACAGAATTTTTATTATTGACCAGAGGCGGCATAATATGATACTACTTACTCTGACAGTACGTTTATTCTTGCCAGTTTTGTTAATTTCCTTTTTCATTAATTCTAGCTAATAAGATCACCATTTTAAGACATTATCATTGTTATCAGTATGAAAAGAACAAAATAAGTTTTCGGATTGATGGTGAATTATGCGTTTGACCCTAATGAAGGTTATCGATGCAGTTCGTTATATACAACATAAAGGCTAAAAGATTAAACATCGAGGAGAAATTGAGCAACAATTTTAAATTATTAGTATTAAGATATTTTAAAAGATCACACATTTAAAATATTATTTTGTTTCAAATAAAATTGATTGGTTTATTTACTTTAGAAAAGTACCAGCGGTACTATAAAAAGATTTGTAGCTTTGACCTTAAGCGACATTTAAAAAATATGTGGTCTGTAATACCTGTTTTTAGTGTTCCGTACGGAACACTTATAAGATCATTTCGGTGTCTGTCCGTCTATCACACCCGATTTTCTCCGAAACTATTTGTCATAGAAAGTTGAAATTTGGTAATAATATAGGAATTGATGGCCTCATCGGAGCCATGTAGTTTTGAAAGTTATATTTTGACTTAAGGGGTTAGTTTTGGGGGGTGAAATCGGAAGTGAAAAAAAAAATTTTTTACTAGGTAATCGAGTGTGTTGTCAAATGAAAGCTTGTGAAAACACGAGTAAAAAATATATAATGTAATACTTGCGCGCACTTTTCTTTGTATTATTTTTAAAAAATCGCGAAAAATCGCTGTCCACCCGCCTTATCTCGAAAAGTACTTATCAAAAAATTTTGAAAAAATTCTGGAATATTCTTCACGGGGTGTAGATTGAACGAAAATTATCACTAGTGCATTACCTTTAATAATTTATCTGGTATATAAAAAAAAAATATTTCAAGTTCACCAGTTTTCAGTAAAGATTGGAATCAAACTTTGTTGAAAACTCATTTGGGGTGTGTTTTGCGAAGTCACTGATCATTTTATACCATCGTAACAAAATTTTTTATTTTAAAAAGCAGTTAACGTACGGAACACTAATTGTGCAAGTTCGACTTGCACTTGACCGGTTTTTTCTTCTAGAACTTGCGAAAAATGGTGTTCCGAAAAAAATGAAATCTTATCTAAATATAAATCGTTACAATTTCTCTCAATTCTTCTAAGCGAATGACGAAATTATATTTTCATTTTTTACAGTTTTTTTTAATTAGCACAGATGGCTTTTGTAATTTATTTCTGAGAAAAAAAATTATCAGCTTTAAATCAGTGGTACGTAGAGGTCAATTTATTACAGGTTTTGCGGAAATATTTCCATTCTACTCTAAGGATGTGAAGGCAGGACACTTTACCAAGCGATGGAAATGTATTTATAGCGCCGCATATTGGCCCCAAAGAGTAATAAACGAAGAAGTTCTGAGGCGTTTACTGAAACAAAAAGAACTCATACTTTCAATCAAGGAGCTAGGAACACGCTACATTGGTACCACTTGATGAGAGATGAAAAGTATGAACTTCTGCTACTGATCATTGAAGATAAAATTCAGGGTGAACGATCCTGTAGAAGACCCAAAATTCTTCCTATAAGAACATTAAAAGATGATTCAACGGAAGCTCGATAGATGCCCTTCTCATGGCTGTTTCTAGAGCCCTGTTGGTCATTTGGATTGCCAACCTTCGAAAGGAGACGGCGAGATAAGAAGAAGATGAAAATTAATTTGATAAATGTCTGGAATGATTGGCAAATATGCCTTTGAACTGTGTTAAGTTTCCCCATCTTCCAGGTTCTCTTGTTATAATCATCAACATATTTTGTAAAATAAAATCGAGGAAGTTCTTGATTAGTTCAATATAACGCTTTAATTTAACCGTTGTTGTGCGGCCTCTGTCATTGCGGGCCAAGCGGTCACTTTAGAATGATATAAAAGAAAATTTTGGGTCTATCGAACCCCAATAACGGCAATTCTGTTTAGTGATGTATTCAATATCTTTCGATACACCTTTGTATGTGATACCAGGAAATGAGGATTATCGACATAAAACGTATAATTTACTGGCCATTGTCGAATATAAAAAGCCCAATAAAATTATCAAAACAAAAAATGAAACTAAATATCTCTGTAACAATACTAACGCGTGGGCATTAAAACCGATTTGTTCAGACATCGATTCTTAAGGTTTCCAGGGAGTAATAAATTAAAATCTTTTAAAGGAGTAGCATTGCTTCATAGATAATCCAGATTTACGCCTTAGTCAAATTGGTTTATAGATTAATACAAAATGATACACACTTACACATGCAGTTTGTCAGAATTGATGTTTAATGTATTCTATTGCATTAGGAAACAAAAACATATCAATATTAGAGAGTCAAATACAGTAATACCCCGCTTTACGCGAGGGATACGTTCCGAAAAAAATCGCGTTAACTGAAATTCGCGTATATCGAGGTTTATGATTAAACATAGTCAAAATTTAATACAAAAAAATACAAATCATTTTAATCAATCACTTTAATTCTAAGAACACTTTATGCAATACATACTCTTATTTTTTACGGAAAAATACATCTATTGTCTTTTGGGTAACGTTTTGTTTACGTTCTTGTAAAATACGTTCATAACACCCAACACTGTTTTTAATTGTTTGACACACGGTCAAGACACGGTCATCATTATTGTCTATACTCTGCAATATGTCCAAACCTGAATAAATTTTTGAAAGTGCATTTTGTATTTCCCCTGAAGATAAAACTTTCTCTTCTACTTGTTCTTCCTCATCGTAGATAGGATTATTCTGTAACTCGATCAGATCTTCATTGCTAATAGGATCGTCGTGCGTTGCTACAAGTTCTACGAGATCTTCTACCGTGACATCTTCAAGTTCAGACCCCTCAATCATTGCAGCAATGTCTTCAAGCACTTGTCTCTGCATCTGGACAATTCTTCTAGGTGCTTCCACTACATCTGGCCAAAGATTACGCCACACCCCATTCATACAACTCATTTTAACTTCCTTCCAAGCCTCTTCTATGTTGTGAATAGACTTCATAATGTTGTATGACTTCCACCACTCTCGCATAGACTGTCTTCCTTCCCCGTCAGTTTCATGAATTAGTTGGCTAAAAGTGCGGCGATGGTAATAAGCTTTGAAGTTTGCTATTGCTCCCTGGTCCATAGGTTGTAATATTGACGTAGTGTTTGGTGGAAGGAACTTTACGTACACTTTTAAGTCTCTGGGCGTATCAAGTGAGGTTGGATGTCCTGGGGCATTGTCTAAGAGTAATATAACTTTAGGTTCAAGCCCATTTCTGTCACAGTATGATTTGACTGATGGGCAAAACTATTAGAATACCATTCTTGAAAAATTTCCCGTGTAACCCACGCCTTTCTGTTTGATCGCCACACAACTGGTAGACTTGTCTTGTCTGTGCCTCGCATTGCACGGGGTGTTTCTGAATGGTACACTAGTAAAGGTTTCAGTTTGAAATCACCAGTGGCATTACCACCCAGCAGAAGTGTTAGTCGATCTTTCGCAGCTTTGAAACCACTGGCTTGACGTTCTTCCTTAGAAATGAATGTTCGAGATGGCATTTTTTTCCAGTAAAGTGCGGTCTCATCAACATTGAAGATGAGACAAGCAGGAATTTTCTCTCGTCTAACGAAGTCTTGAAACTTGTCTGGAAACTCAGCTGCAGCTTTAATGTCCGCGCTGGCCGCCTCGCCTGTTATGTGGATATTGTGAAGATTAGAACGCTGCTTGAACCGATGGAACCAGCCTCTGCTGGCAGCAAAAGTCGGAGTGGCACTCCCTTCTCCTTCTTTTGTTTTCAGCATCTCATACAAAGATTTTGCTTTTGTGCATATGAGATCTTGACTTAGTGGTGTGTTCTTCTTATTCAAATCTTCGATCCAGACTGACAGTAATTTCTCCATTCTTTCTAAGATAGATGATCTCGAACGAGAAAGTTTTGTTGCACTTATAGGTGTTGAACCTTCGCTGGAGATTTTAATTTTTTCCCGATTTTTATAAATCGTTCTCACAGTCGATTCTGAGAGTCCAAAATCTCTCCCAACAATTGTTGCTTTGCCTCCATTTTCCATTCTTCTTAACACTTTCATCTTCAATTCCAAAGTGACGCTTTTACGCTCTTTTTTCTTTACAGGCGGCATTTTTAACGTAGGGTTAAATTATGTATGTATGTATCTCCAATAAATATTAAAACAAAACTGCCAGCCGACCGAACTAACATTACGGAACAAATGAACACACGAAACGAACGAGGAAATCCCCATAGAACAAAGTCGAAGGATAGGGAATTCCCAATTCTTCAAAGAGAATATTCAGAGAAAGCGGGGATCCCCCCGCGACCATAGAGAAGTTAATGACTACATGAGCGCGAAATTTGAAATTCGCGTTATAGTGAAACCGCGCGTAACGGGGTCGCGCTAAGCGGGGTATTACTGTATACATATATATATATATATATATATATATATATATATATATATATATATATATATATATATATATATATATATATATATTTATAATATAAATATATATATATAAAATGCAACGTCTCTCTGTCTGTCTGTCCGTTAGTGCGCTTATCACTGGAGAACCACTTATCCGATTTACGTACTTTTTTTTTAAAATATACATATGTTCTCTGGCCAGGTTATAGGCTATATTTTATTACGATAGGTAGAATAAGGAATGAGCAGTGACGATAATAGTGAATGAAGTCGGAAAAATGTTTGCCGCTAGCGAGTTCCCTTGCAATATACAGCCTAAACTATTAAAAATGGAACAATATTATGTAGCAGAGAATATCTATAATCTATAATATATATAAAATGCAATGTCTCTCTGTCTGTCTGTTTGTCCATTAGTGCGTTTATCACCGAGAACCACTTATCCGATTTACGTGTCTTTTTTTAAATTCATAGATATATTCTTTGCCAGGTTATATAATAATAATAATCTACATCTATAATATATATAAAATGCAATGTCGCTCTGTCTGTCTGTCTGTTCGTTAGTGCGCTTATCACTGGAGAACCACTTATCCGATTTACGTGCTTTTTTTTTTTAAAAAACATACATATGTTCTCTGGCCAAGTTATAGGCTATATTTTATTACGTTAGGTAACATGAGGAATAAGCAGTGACGATAATAGTGAATTAAATCGGAAAAAAGTTTGCCGCTAGCGCGTTCTCTTGCAATACACTGCCTAAACTACTAAATATGGAACAATATCATGTAGCAAAGAATATCTATAATATATATAAAATGCAACGTTTCTCTGTCTGATTGTCCGTTTGTGCGCTTATCACTGGACAACAACTTATCCGATTTATATGCTTTTTTTTTAAACATGCTAAACCATTAAATATGGAACAATATCATGTAGCAAAGAATATCTATAATATATATAAAAGGCAACGTCTCTCTGTCTGCCTGTCTGTCCGATAGTGCCCTTATCACTGGAAAATACTTATCCGATTTACGTGCTTTTTTTTTTAAACATACATATGTTCTCTGTCCAGGTTATAGGATATATTTTATTACGTTAGGTGACATAAGGAATAAGCAGTGACGATAATAGTGAATCAAGTCGGAGAAAAGTTTGCCGCTAGCGCGTTCTCTTGCAATACACTGCCTAAAGTATTAAATATGGAACAATATCATATACCAAAGAATATAATATATACAAAATGCAACGTCTCTCTGTCGTCTGTCCGTTAGTGCGCTTATCACTGGAGAACCACTTACCCGATTTACGTGCTTTTTTTTAAAACATACGTATGTTCTCTGGCCATGTTATATTATATGTTTTATTGCGTTAGGTAACATAAAGAATAAGCAGTGACGATAATAGTGAATCAAGTCGGAAAAAAGGTTACCGTTAGGGCGTTCTCTTGCAATACACTGCTTAAACCATCAAATATGGAACAATATCATGTTGCAAAGAATATAGTATCTATAAAATGCAACGTCTCTCTGTCTGCTTATCACTTGAGAACCACTTATCCGATTTACATGTTTTTATAAATTTATACGTATGTTCTATATAATTCTATATAAGCCTAGATAATGGGAGATTAGGTGAGATAATGGGAGATAAGGAGAAATAATGGGATATAACTAGAGATAAGACTAGATAATGGGAATTATGGTGAGATAATGGAAGACAAGGAGAAATATTGGGAGATAAGGAGAAATATTGCGAGATAAGTCGAGATAAGCCTAGATAATGGGAGATAAAGTGAGATAATGGGAGATAAGGAGAAATAATGGGAGATAATGGCAGATATTTTATTATGTTACGCAACATAAGGAATAAGCAGTGACGATAGTAGTGAATCATATATATATATATATATATATATATATATATATATATATATATATATATATATATATATATATATATAGTTTTACGTGTTTTTGGAATTAGATCATTAAAACTATTCTTGGATTTGTTATATATTTATTGACGTTTCGACCTTCAGAAGAGGTCTTCTTCAAGATTTGCTCTAAAAGATGAAATTAGAAGAATTAAATTTAGATAAATAATTAATCTGTTTGTCGTGCATTTTAAGGTTAAAACATTTGTAGCTTTTTGCAGTTTTGAATTTAAAGCACTTAATTGTATAAATTAATGAAGGCCTTACCTTAGAAAGTAGTTCATTGTATTGGCGTTCATTTTAAAATACTGTTAAAGACACATTTTTACATTCTACAAACAACCACTTAACATGAAGGACTTTATATGACTGATAGGTAGATACAGTTTAGGTTGTTTACGTCTGTTTTTTCGTTGATTGCAGTGGGTGTTTTTTGTATATGAATGGATTCCAGTACTTCTCTTTTTTTGGTATTTATTTCGGTTTTGATAATTTTGATGTTTTTGAAATCAAAGGTATTAGTTATTTATTTCATGATTTCTAAGAGCTGTACTATTTTTTTTGTCGTACTTATGACCCTTGGTTCTATTTTCTAGATATTAGCTTGTTTGCCCGACGTATATATTTGATTTCATATACTATGTTACTTTTTTATTATTTGGCGTTTTGCTTTTAAACCTAGAAACACTGGATGAGAGCAGATTATATAATTTGTGACATAAACGAATTTTGTAGTTTTCAAAAAGTTTTTTGAGTGGTTGGGATAGTCCATTTATAAAAGATAAAACAATATATGTATTATGGTTGTTATTAGTTGATTTTTGACTTATTATGGTATCGTAAAAGTTGTTTGAAGACTTTGTTTATATGATATAAGATAAGATAAAATGAATACCCCAATACAATGAACTACTTTCTAAGGTAAGGCCTTAGTTATACAATTAAGTGTTTTAAATTCAAAACTGCAAAAAGCTACAAATATTTTAACCCTAAAATCCACGACAAAAATATATTAATTATTTATTTAATTCTTCTATTTTCATCTTTTAGAGCAAATTTTGAAGAAGACGAAACGTCAATAAATATATAACAAATCCAAGAGTAGGTTTAATGATCCAATTCCAAGAACACGTAAGATTATATATATATATATATATATATATATATATATATATATATATATATATATATATGTTTATATATATATATATGTAGAAGAGAAAGTTTTATCTTCAGGGGAAATACAAAATGCACTTTCAAAAATTTATTCAGGGTTTGGACATATTGCAGAGTATAGACAATAATGATGACCGACCGTGTCTTGACCGTGTGTCAAACAATTAAAAACAGTGTTGGGTGTTATGAACGTATTTTACAAGAACGTAAACAAAACGTTACCCAAAAGACAATAGATGTATTTTTCCGTAAAAAATAAGAGTATGTATTGCATAAAGTGTTCTTAGAATTAAAGTGATTGATTAAAATGATTTGTATTTTTTTGTATTAAATTTTGACTATGTTTAATCATAAACCTCGATATACGCGAATTTCAGTTCCAAACGCGATTTTTTTCGGAACGTATCCCTCGCGTAAAGCAAGGGGTATTACTGTATATATATATATATATATATATATATATATATATATATATATATGTTTATATTTATATATATATATATATATATATATATATATATATATATATATATATATATATATATATATATATATATATATATATATATATATTATATATATATTTCAAATTTCTTTTTGGGCCATCAGTTCTTCTTCTTCTTAAAGTGTCATATCCTATGGTATACGGACAGAGGCGACCATCCTGCCTTTGCCTGTGATTGGTGCCTTTTAAGTGTTTCCACAGACAAACGGGACTTACAGTTTAATGTCGGTTCTAAACGGCCAAAGTGAGACGACTTTACTAGACATGATACTACGTGTGGTTTGCCATTGCCTTCCCGAGAGAGGCGACCGTCAGGTTGTTTTTTATTTTTTTTAATTTCTTTATTATTATTTTCCCGAGCCGAGATACGAACTCGGGTCGCTAGCGTAGAAAGCAGATACCTCAACCACTACGCTATGACCACCAGTTGATCAGTTCTACATGTCAAAATTGATGTTGATATGTCACGTGACCGTTGGTATGGCAGAAAACTTGAATAAGTTGATAATGAGTGGTGAAAAATTGGCTTAATTGATAGAATATCCAAAAAACTCAAGGAGTAAAAAGTACTTAGAATTTGATTTAATTTATATACTAACATATTTTTCGTCTAATTAATTTAATGGATATAAATTTATTTTCCTTTTTCTGACGACAAATCATTTTTGTCGGTTATATTTTCTTTAAAAATTCACTATGAATCAATTCATATAATATGGACCATTAAACTTGTTTACGTATTTACTTAATGTCAAACTAGTATCCATAGCAACCGAATTTGTTCTTGGTAATGGAAAGTGGTCTAGGCTAGTTAGTTATCAGTACTTGAAGTAATTTACATATTTTTTTATAAAGTCTCAGTGTTCTGCAGGAAAAAATTCATAAATTAAAAAAGGCTTTTTCCTTGTTTTCAGATATGTCCAGAGGTGATTACTGGCCGGGCAGAATTTGTTGCTCGATACCACTGAGCGAAAGTTGCCGAAGAGCCTGTGTTACAGCCACGTCACCGGACGATCTTTCGCGAAGTTGCAGACCTAGCGATGAAATCGCTTTTTTTAGTTGCATAGATAAACAACAAATTGGAGAAGACTGTTGTAGTAATGCGAACAATGGAGATTGTTTGGAGGCATGCAGGTAGAGTAAGATTTTTTGTAGGAGAAAAGAAGCCAAGGCGAGATTCAACCTAAAGTATGTTCAGTGCGTGCCTTTGCTTGGTGTGAACGTAAACTTACCCTAGACTCCTATGGCATCAGCAATTTCTTTTATTTATTTATTAAACAGCGCTATAGGTCTTGTAGGCCTCGGGCCTTATTTACATTTCATATTCACAATAATGTTCAGAATTGCTCACAACCACTCTCTACCGGGCTCTCTCCATTGCCTTCCTCTTCTACTCGCCGACACATATACTCCTAAGATCCTTCTCTACCAGCTCCATTCACCTCGTCCTCGGTCTTCCCTCCGTCTTTTTCCGATAGGCTTTCTATGTAGTATTCCATCTTCATCCGCTGTATATGTCCCAGCAATCTTAGACGTTGTGCCTTCACATATGTTGTTATTCTTGGTTCCTTATAGAGTGCGTAAACCTCCAGGTTCGGTCTTCTCCCCCATCCTTCTTCCGTCCCTATTCCTCCCAGGGTAATTCTCGGCATTTCTCGTTCCCATATTTCTCTCTTCTTCTTTTTTGTTAAGCACCCAGGTATCACAAGCATACGTCACCTTTGGTCTTATTATAGTTTGGTATATTCGCATTTTGGTCTTCCTAGATAGGTGTTTGTTTTTCATTAACATTCTCAAGCTCCCAAATTTTTGACTTCCTTTCGCTATTCTCGCTTGTATCTCCCTACCCTCATGTCCATTCTTCTCTAGTACTACCCCCAGGTGTGTAAATTTTTGTACTTTTTGGAATTCGTAATTTTTACCACTCCTAGAGGTTATCTTCAGGTTTTCTTCATCTTCCCCTCTGCTCAATCCCATAATCATGTACTGTCTCCTTCTTATTTATTATTAATCCATATTTTCTTGCTTCACCCTCTAATTTTGCCATAATTCTCTTGAGTTCATTTTTTGTTTTCGCCAGTAGCGTTAGGTCGTCCGCATAAGCAAGACATTGGTGGTTATAACTAAAAATTGTTTCTCTTCTTTCCATTCCACTATTTCTTGTGATTGCCTCCATAACTAAATTCAAACAGCATCGTGGACAAGAGGTCGCCCTGCCTTAAGCCAGTTTTGACCTGAAAACTCTCCGATCGTTGTCCACGCCACATCACTTTATTCTTCGTTTCTTTCAGTGTCATTTCCGTCAGTCTTATCAGTTTTTGTGGTACGTCCAATTGAAACATTGCTTGATATTTTTTTCTTCTGTTTATTCTATCATATGCCTGCCTAAAATCTATAAATATGACATACAACGTCAAGCTGTACTCGTGACAGCTTGTCTGAATCTCTTTTAAAGTAAAAATTTGATCTGTTGTTGACCTATTCCTGCGGAAAACCGCTTGATGTTCCCCACTATCCTTTTTGCATGTTCCTTCATTTTTTTACTGTTACTAAACTTCTTTATATATGTTGTACTGTTGTTTCAGAGATATTTTTCGCAGTCAAATAACTCCGACCAAATACCAAAGACAAAGACTAAAAGAAGAATGTGAGACAAATAGTCTTAAAGTGATTGAATGTGTTAAGGATATTGTTAAAGTTACCCCAGCCAAAAATACATTGAAACGTAAGTGAAAACCTTTTAGTGTTCCGTACGGAACACTTATAAAATTACTTCGGTGTCTGTCTCTCACACCCGATTTTCTCCGAAACTATTTGTCATAAAAAGTTGAAACTTGGTAATAATATAGAAATTGATGGCCTCATCAAAGCCGTGTAGGTTTGAATGTCAAAATTTGACTTAAGGTAGTAATTTTGGGGGGTGAAATCGGAAATGAAAAAAAAAAATTTTTAGTTGGTCATCGAGTGTGGTGTCAAATGAAAGCTTGTGAAAACACTAGTAAAAACTATATATATAATGTAATACTTGCGCACACTTTTCTTTGTATTATTTTTAAAAAATCGCAAAAAATCGCTGTCCCTCCACCTTATCTCGAAAAGTACTGATGAAAAAATTTTGAAAAAGTTCTGGACTATTCTCCAGGGGGTGTAGATTAAACGAAAATTATCACGAGTGCATTACCTTTAATAATTTATCTGGTATATACAAAAAAAACAAAAATTTCAAGGTCATCAATTTTTAGTAAAGTTTGGAAACACACTTTGTTGAAAACTCATTTGGGGTGTGTTTTGTGAAGTCACTGATCACTTTATACCACCGCAAACAACGTTTTTAGTGTTCCGTACAGAACAACTTATAAGATGACTACGGTGTCTGTCTGTCTGTCACACCCGATTTTCTCCGAAACTATTTGACATAGAGAGTTGAAATTTGGTAGTAATATAGGAATTGATCTCCTCATCAGAGCCATGTAGTTTTGAAAGTTAAATTTTGATTTAAGAGGTTAGTTTTGGGGGGTGAAATCGGAAAAAAAAATTACTAGGTCATCGAGTGTGGTGTCAAATGAAAGCTTGTGAAGACACAAGTAAAAAAAATATATATAATGTAATACTTGGGCGTACTTTTCTTTGTATTATTTTTAAAAAATCGCGAAAAATCGCTGCCTTATCTCGAAAAATACTTATCAAAAAATTTTGAAAAATTCTGGAATAACCTCCACGGGGTGTAGATTGAACGAAAATTAGCACGAGTACGTTACCTTTAATAATTTATCTGATATATAAAAAAAAACAAAAATTTCAAGGTCATCAGTTTTCAATAATCATTTTATACCTCTGTAACAAAAATTTTTTATTTTAAAAGCAATCAACGTACGGAACACTAATTGCGCAAGTTCAACTTGCACTTGACCGGTTATTTATTTTAAAAGCTATCAACGTACGGAACACTAATTGTGCAAGTTCAACTTGCACTTGACCGGTTATTTAAAATTGATCATATAATGACTGGGGAACTGGAAATGGGGTTTCCAACAGTTATATGCTTTAATTTTTTTTTTATTTAGGCGATGTAGATGGCAGTTAATGATATAGGGGTGCAATTTTTAGGATATGGCCAATGTGGTTAAAGAAAAACTGCGTTCTAATTGCCAATGTTTACATAAAATTTTCAAAACTGAAAAAAAACGGTTTTTCAGGTTATTTAATATTGAAATAAAATAAAAAAGGCAAATAATAATAGACACACAGGTAAAGTTCGTTTAGACATATACCGTTTGATTAATTGCTTGAATATCTCCATGCTGTCAAATTGAAATATTTTAATGAGGTTGTAAATATCTGGGGTGCATTATAACGCGTAGGTTGAAAAGTTTTTGGTCTAGCTACTTAAAATATTTTTTTTTTTTTGCAAAATTCGACTTTATTCATCACTATAGTCTCCTTCAAGAGGAATATAATCAATCCAATGCTTTTCTAACATTTCCATAACTTTCTTGTAGAAGGATTTGTCTTTGTCTTCAAAATAGGCCTCAATTTCTAAGATAACTTCTTCACTGGAGCTAAATCTCTTTTTCGCGAGCATTTTTTTGAGGTCTGCGAATAGATGATAGTTGCTGGGGGCCAAATCTGGAGAATACGGTGGATGAGGAAATAATTCGAACTTTAATTCATGCAATTTTGCCATCGTAACCATTGACTTGTGACATGGTGCATTGTCTTGATGAAGGAGCACTTTTTTCTTGTTCATTTGAGGCCGTTTCTTTGCGATTTCTGACTTCAAACGCACCAATAACTTTATGTAATATTCTCTATTGATTGTGTTTCCCTTCTCAGCATAGTCGATGAAAATTATTCCATGCGCATCCCAAAATACAGAGGCCGAAACCTTCCCAGCCGACTATTGTGCCTTTGGTAACTTCGGGAGGCTTGCACCGGCTGCTGTCCACTAAGCTGACTGCCGATTTGATTTCGATGTGTAATGGTGGATCCATGTTTCATCCATTGTCACATATCGTATGAAAAAATCCTTTTTATTGCGCTTAGACAGGTCCAAACAGCGCTCAGAATCATCAACACGTTGTTGTTTTTGGTCCACTGTGAGCAATCGCGGTACCCATTTCGAACAGAGCTTTCTCAATCCCAAATGTTTATGTAAAAATATGACCAACACATCCTTTCTTTAGTTTGTCAGCTGTCTTCACTTTACGGTCATCCAAAACAATATTATGCATTTTTTTTATGTTTTCCGGTGTAACCACCTTATTTGGGCGTCTAGAGCATTCAGCATCTGTACGACCGCGTTTAAATTCAGCATACCAGTAAATGATGAGTGATTTTCCAGGGGCAGAGTCCCCGTAACACTTATCAAACCATTGCGTTGCTTGAACGTGTTCAACACACGAAATTCGATTTTTTCCATTGTTTTGAAAAATCAAAAGTAGCGTCACTAAAACCACTTGTAAATGTTTGACACGTATCGTTTAAAGGTTGATACTTCGTAAGCCTAGAGGCTAGCGGTACAATTTTTAATAAGGAGCACCAGTGTATAGCATATGTGGATGATTTGACGTTGATAGCAAAGTCTAGCAGAGAACTGGTAAAGAGAACGAAAAGTCTAATAAGAGAGGCAAGTAAGTATGGATTAGAAATCAACTCTGAGAAAACGAAGTATATGATAGCAGGAAGCACAGAAACTAAGAATGAAAAAGAACTTAACGTAGTGACCTATGATGGAAGGGAATATAAATTTGAGAGAGTGGATAGATTTATATATTTGGGGGTACTGCTGGAAGAAAACGGGCATGAGAGGAGCGAATTGAAGGCGCGAATAGCAAAGGGCAACCAAAATGTGGGAGCCTGAATGCTCTAATGAAATCGAAGTACGTCTCTAGAAATACAAAACTGAGGATTTATACATCGGTCATAAGACCTACTATCACCTATGGATGTGAAACATGGGTAATGAATAAATTGGAGGAAGAGACGCTAGAGAGATGGGAAAGAAGGATGTTAAGAGTGATCTACGGAGGAAAAAATACACCGGAAGGGTGGACTAGGCGGACAAATCAGGAACTGGAAGACTTATATGACGGCCCTAGAATCACATCTTTTATAAGAGCGCAAAGAATGAGATGGTTAGGACACGTACAACGTATGACAAGAGAGAGACTGTCGAAAATGGTGCTGGCTATGAAGCCTGTGAGTGCGAGAAGGAGGGGAAGGCCGAGGAGGAGATAGTTGCAACATGTTGAGGAGTATTTAAGAGCCATAGGGGTCAGAGACTGTAGGACGAAGGCGCAGAACAGAATAGAATGGAGACATACGATCCAACAATACCGGCCGGATGATGGAAGAGGGAAGAAGGGAAAAGGACACAAGTTTTACTAAGCCCTAGCCCTTCATGGCCTGTAGCGCTTTTATATTATTATATTACTTCGTAAAAATCTCATGAATTTTTTGAAAAAGGCATCTATGTGTCAGACCATAAACTTTTCAGCCTACGAGTTACGTTTGGGAGCAGAGCCCTAAATATGGTAGCAGTATTCTATTGTTGGTCGAATTTGACCTTTGTACAGAATTAACAGTTGCGGAGTGTAAATCTTTCTAGTTCCAAAGAATATTTCCAGCTTCTAAAAAGTTTCCTTCTTATGCATGCGACATGTTATGCCAAGACGTATTTACTTTCAAGTTAACGCCCAGAAAATTGAGTGACAATGCTAAAGGAATGGCGTGACCTGACGTAACTATGTCGGGTTCAGTAACGTTAACTTTTTTAGAAAAAACTGCCGCCGTGGTTTTTGTAGCGTGAAATTCTACTCGATTACTCTCACCCCAAGATAACTTCTTCCAGGTCTTTGTTAAGTTGAACGACTTCCTGCTCTCTATGGATATTTGCATGAATAGCCGATGTTCGGGCTGTTATCTGCAAAGCTGTTGATTGGATTCCAGCAGATCGTTAATGATGAAAACGACAGATGGAGAGAGTACGGAGCGTTGGGACTCACGTGAATATAGTAGAAAGAAAGCCCTCGTTTGCTACTCGTAAGGAATTCTCTCTGAGGAAACATGAGAAACATAAATAAACCTTTTCAGATATCCCTTACGACCCTAGCTTAACCATAAATCAGTTAAACACGGTCGGATACCTTTTATATCAAGTGCAACCTCTCGAAATTCAATTGCATTGTTCCAAACATGTATTACATAAGTTAGAAGATCTATTGTTCTTCGCTAAGGCAAGCCATACTCACGATCACTAATAATATTAAGTTCTTCTAGATATTTTGAAAGATGCTTTTCCATAACTTTCCATATTATTGGCACCAGTGCGGCAGTTATTGGCAACACAGGGTCGAACCTAATGGTATTAAGGGGCGCAACGGGTCCTAAAAAAGTGTACTAGTTAAACAAATGTAAAAATAGAAAGTAGTATATATTATCCGAAATGTTTCCTATACGAAACGAGAAAAAAAAGAAAAGTACAGCCTAACCTTTATTTAGATCTAGTTCAGTCTCACTATCATAATCTAAATTTATTATGATTGTTTCAATGACATTCTCTATAGAAATTTAGGAATTTTCACCTTTAATAATATGGTTTCCACAATTTTCTCAATTTTCCACTGGGGCTTCACTTACAACCTTCTGTATTAAATGTATAATATTGGGTTTTAACGTTGGCATTGAATTTTCAGCTCGTATTCTTGACGTAATCTGGTACCATATATAGTATGTTCTATACGGTTAAAAATACAGCAAACATAAATCAATATGACCTATTTTCTCTGTAATATTGCCGTAAACAAATTCTTTATTAACGTTAAATTCCTTAAGTATCTATGCAAAATGAGATTTTTTTATAATTCTCTTCGAAATATATGTCATTTGCTAACATAAATTCTTGTATTTGAATTTGGTTCTTTCTTTAATTGTCGATCGGGATAACTAGTCATGTCATGTTTTCTGGAACATTTCTTAAAAGGCGATCTTCAAAAATCTCGGCGGTAGTCTAAATACGAATCTTTAAATTTTTTAGCCGACAAGAGTAAACAATTCGAAATCGAATCTGTTCTCCCAACTAGCACGTATTATTGAAATCTCTCTCCCTTTGTTTGAAGGAGCTTTAATCTGACATCCGTCATTTGAATCACTCTACCCATTTTTTATACGATCATGGATGTCGAGTCAGGTTTCATCTAGATAAGTGATGGGTCGAATTTCGGCTCTATATCTTAGATTATAAATATTCAAATTTAATTTTTTTAATCTTTAGGATTCCATTATGGTTTTTCTTTTTTTTTATTAATCGATAGTTAAAACCAATCTTAAGCTGGGCGTTGTAGGAGCTAGTTCTTCTGCATAGTATATTAGTTTCGTTAATATTTAAACGTCATTTTAAAGAAACCAATGTAGAGACATTATTTTCTTTGACCATTGGTTACACTTTGAAAGAGGTCTTCTTCACTTTTATCCAAACACTTTGTTTTGCCCACATCTTGTCGAACATTTCTCTCGTAGCATGGCTTTTTGATAATATCGCGTACTGTCGATACATATACTTGTATCATGTTATTTATTTATTTTACAGTATTTACTCAGCCCTATCTCATAATAAATATTTTCTAAAAAACTGTATGTAAGTAGGCTTACTTATAATTTTGTCGAGTAACACTTGGACTGTGTGAACTCTTTCGAAGCTTTTACAAAGCTGAGTTCAATTTGTCTGAGCTCCTTGGGTTAACTCTAGTCGATATTTTTATTTTACCTGATTATAAGGAATAAAAATTTAAACATCTGTTTAAGATCACCACTTAAGTTTATTATATTATTGCTGACAATTTTTTCGACACACTGTGTCTTCTTCTGGAGCACGATGTAAATTAACTAACAAAGTATGTTACAGAATATATAGTTTACCTAATTAAAAGTACTAAATTCATTAACAATATTTACCTTAATACCTAGAACAAGTTTAATAAAGGAGACCCTCCCCCATCTAATTGATCATTGAGTAATCCTGAGGATTTTTTGTGGTTAATTTCTACCTGTTCTAAACAATTCAGTAATTTTCCTTTCTTTCCATTATGCAAAATTTTGAAATCTTCTTTGAACGTATGATTTTCATCCGTTAAATGTTTAGCGTAATGAGACTTGTTATTTTTCATTCTATAGCTTTGTTTATCTTCCTTTATTTTTTATAAAAAGATCTGACTGTTTGTCCTATATACGTTTTATTGGAAGTGCCACAGCATAATTCGTAAACCCCGTTTATTTTCTTTTTTTGTTTTACTTTTATTATAGTTTTAATATAAGTAAGAAAGATTTAATAATGGGAAACCCTCTTAGTCCAATTTTATCTGAAATTTTCATGGATCATTTAGAAGAACAAATCAGTAATTTTCATTTTTAAAAATTTTTTTTATTGATAAGGGTATGTAGATGACATATTGACTTGCTTACAGGCACAGATCGACAATTAAAACTATTTCTAGATTATATTAACCAACTTCATAATAATATTGCTTTAACAACAGAAATAGAAACAAATAAATCGATTAATTTCCTAGATTTAAAAATATCAAACAAAATGAATAAACACGATATTGAAATTTTCCATAAACCAACATACTACACAACAACATTTAACAACACCACCGATACAATACATTAATAAAAAACTTGCTCAGTTATCTACTGTATTTCCCGTATAACAGATATCCACTACGACTTCCTTATTATTGTTGGTTTTCTGTATATTTTAGATATGCACTGCTGTGATAAATCAAATATTATTAAGTGTAGAGAAACGTGTAGGGAAGTTTTATCGAAAAAAAAAAAACGACTGTTCAAGAAATCTACGATGGATTGACATTGGGAGGATGTGGCTTACCACTACCACAGGTTTGGAAAATAAATTTTAATAATTAAAACTAAGGTACTACTTATAATACTGTTATCAAATTGTATATTATTGCTGTTTATAATTAGAGTTATTTTATATAATAATTATCTCCTTATGGTGTGATTTGTATTTCCTTATCTACTTAACTTCAACAAACTCGATTTATTTCGCCTCCGGATACATTAGAAGAAAATTTCCTGGCAGAAACCTCATTAAAATTTGTTTAGTTTCTGGTTGTAAAATAGAAAATAGTCATTGGTAGCTATGTCTGACCTAAAGTGTTGGTGGTTTAGCTTAATGAACCCACATTCGTTAATAGCAGCCTGTTATTTGTGTGCCAGCACATTGTCATAGAGCAGCAACCCACCAGCTGAAAAATTTCAACGTCGTTTCCGTTTGACATACTCTCTGTGGAATTATAATTGACTTGTGTAGCTTGCATTTTATGAACAGAAAACTTGTCTGCATCAAAAACTGACGAAATCGTCGTTCCAGATGACTGTTACACATACAATTTCGTTGAAGTTGGAGACTCCTTTTGCCCCGTTGGTAAAACGTTGGGCGCCATTTTATAGCCTAGCAGAAGCTGGGCCATTTTTATAGCCCCACGTTGGGCGCCATCTTCTAATGCTCGCACGTTGGGCGCAATTTTATAACGTCTACGTTTTTTATAGCCTCACGTTGGAGCGCTATTTTATAACGTCTCTTTTTGCAGCTATTTTATATAGCCCCAACTTTATTTATTGTAAATAAATATCTCATTTATTAAATAGAAGGCATTATTTGCCCCATATGTATATCTTAATTTTGAGAACGGATTGAGTGGATATTAATGCTGATAGAGGACAGAATTAAGATATCAGCTAGCTCATTTTGTTTGGAGAGAACATCGGATCGAGGTAATTTTTGTACACCTTTTGAAAATAGTCTCTATAGTTGTTCAAAATTTGGTTGGGCACCATTCATTTTAGAATAAAAAGATTCTAAGTTCAGCTCTAAAAATGAAAAAATACTGAAGGCTTAATTAGTTGTTGAAATAAAACTGAATTGGGTACATCCGTTGCGTCCTGAAAGATAAAGCGGGTGGTTTAGTGAAACACTACACATTTAGATAAGGACGGGTATATTAACAAAATAAAAATTCCAGCTTTATTACACTCTTAAAATTACATCTACTAAATAAAAACCCCTTAAGCTAGAAGAGTGTACACTATGGCATAGAGTCTTTAAGTTAGGATTATTAAGTTTTTAATAAAAGGCTTGATAAAACACGATATTAAAAGTTGGTGAAATTAACTCCGCGAGTTACACGTGTTGAGTAGTCGTTGGAAACGCAGTTGTAGACAGGAAATGAGACTTTTAGACTGGTGCTCTTATGAATTACTGATTGGTTTCTCCTCGTGGGTTTTCCATAAGTTACTTGGCCTCTCCTGGTGAGATTCTCATAAAAATATTGTCTCAGCCATTACTATCCTAGTTTCATTTGGGTTGCTAAACACTTTTTGACCAGAAATGCCTGAGGATGAGCAGGATATTTCAAGAAAGGAAAAAGGCCTTAAACTTGAGAGCTAGAAACCGTTACTGCACTACTACATCACTGAGAAAAAAAACGCTCTGGCGTGCTGGAGAAGAAAGCCACTACGGCCTACTGGCGGAACAAAGCCTACTTCATGGTGGAAAAAGCCCTTAAAAATTCAATTTGGCCGTTTATATATCTTTTGCCCCTTCTTCAAAGTGACGTCTTTAAAATGGCTCACTTCCGGGCGCAAAATTAATGCAAACTAAATAAATCAAGTTGACAACACGCTTTACACACTGCCGGTTTAAATTAAACTACCCAAAAATTTAGATCACTGTTTTAAGCTACACTGCTCAAAAATTGAAATCATTAGTGCAATAAATATAAAAATGCAATAAAAATATAAATTATAGGAAGAAAAAAACAAACATGATCTTAAAATCTAAGAAAAAATGAATGTTACAAATTAAAAGGGGAAATATCTCGTTCAACAACATTAACTCTAATGCGACGATTTTGTAAAATCATAGCCTTCACTTTTTGGCACATTACTCCACAATCGATTCCCTGCCCTATTTAAATTGGATGGCCCAAAACTCTACCTGTTTTTCTCATGAATTTATTTAAGCATCTTCGTTTCTTTGTGAAGAACGTTAATATGAAACGAGACTCCCTGCGCTTGCCATCCTCTTAATTCAAGCACTTACTCCATATCGTACTAATACATTACATCCGTATGAGATTCAAATTGTCCCTCGTTTTACCACTCTGCTCAAAAACTATTTTATGGAGAAACTCGTATCCTTTTGGAATGGAGTGTCCAGGACTGTGATTCTCACCGAGTACTGTTCCTACAAAAAGAAAATAAGTTTATCAATTCTGAAAAGTATTTTTAAATATTTTTCAGGACCACTTCTGGCAATGCTTCCTTTATCCGGCCACAGATGAACCTAACAGTTCGACATCTATAGAAACGTCAAGAATTGAACGAGTCGGTATGGACAGTGCCAAATGGCACTGTTGCCAAAGGGCCAATTCGACTCAATGTGCCAGATTATGTTCAAAAACGTTTACTAAGTCGTGGGCTACCTCCTGGGAGGACTTTCACCATAAATGTTTGAGTAATGTTAATGAGGAAGGATTGAGAAATTGTATTGACGAAGGTAGGATTGTTAAAATAACAATTTTCCGTATAATTCAGTCAGAATAGACATTTACCTTTGCAAAAATTCGCATAGAGCTGAAAATTCGTTTAGGTCTTAAATACACTATTACAAATAAAATATCAAAAGTCCCCACCGATCCTACGTCTGCTAAAAGCATTTTTTGTTCAAGGTCAAAGGTCAAAAATATCGGTTCTCTACAAGAATTGTTCTTATACTTTTTTTTCGCTTTTTCGCGTAAACGGTAAGTGTTATCGTAAAAATATGTCAGACAAAAGTTACGTGGTTTTGATCATGCAATTCCCTACAAGAATTGTTCTTATTGTTATACTTTTTTTTTCCTACGAATCATCATTCCTGAGATATCGCGGTTCCAAAAATTGGAAAAGTTGTATTCTACATAATATGCACACTTTTCCGCACCACCTATGAGGTAGTGTACTTGGCGCATTTTTTTCAACGTGGTTTCCCCAATAGGCATACTCCACGATCTATTTTGATTAAGTTTTATTATACGGTATCCTATTGACTGAAAAAAATGGTACTATTGGTAATGATTAAAGTGGAAGGGATTATTGTTGATTTCGGGAAAATTTTAGTCTGATTGATAATCTTCAAATGCTACTTCAACATTAATGTCTTCCTCTTCTTGCTGGATTTCTATAAATTGTTCTAAGAAGATAGATGTATCAGTTGTCTCCTCATTAATACCATAAGAATCCTCATCTGTTTTATTTGATTCAACACTAGAGCAAGACTAGCCTAGACAATTGGTACATACTGGTGAATAATATAATCCTACTTTTTTACAGCCACAATTTTTACTACAACCCTTCTTGCAGTTACAAAAAATAGTGTTAAGAAGTTTTTCTGGAGCAGGTGGGAGTAAAGTTTGAATTGGCTCCAAACTGTTGTCTATTAATTTGAAATCCCAATCTTTTGGGTCCAGTTGATTGCCTAGCCACACTTGAACTTGATAATATACACATTACAAAACTTAAGTATCTGTATTTGTCTATACAATGAATTTTTTTAGAGTTTCCTATATAGCAAGAAGAAAGCGAATTCCATTTGTGATGATGACTTGTGGAGAAGAGTCAATCTTTTTAAATACTTCTGCACAATCAATTAAATCATTATTATTACTTTTTTCTAACACTTTAAATACTGTTGTTTTACTCTTTTTGAAAATTGCTGATGTATTATCGCAGCCAGTTATTGCATGTAAAAATAAAATATGAGCTTGACATTTTACCAGGTGTATAAGTATGAAATGCGGATTTCAGACAACAGATGGTGCACCAATGCAGTTTGTGCTACAAAGATTTGACACTGCGCTATTTTGTTGTGTCATCAATAAGTGTCAGAGGCGCACGAGTGATAAATTGAAAAAGTGTGTGTATAATGTTGTGTTGTGTTCAATATGTCCAAATTTATACCGAACAAAGAGCATTCGCGGACAGCATTAATTTTTTATTTTCATTTTAAGAAAACTGCTGTTGAATCATACCGATTACTTCGAGAAGCTTATGGTGAACATGCTCCATCACAAGATACGTGTGAACGATGGTTTCGGCGTTTCAAAAGTGGTGACTTCGATGTTGCAGACAAGGAACGTGGAAAACCGCCAAAAAAAAATACGAAGATGTGGAATTTCAAGCATTGTTGGACGAAGATGATTCGCAAACACAAAAACAACTCGTCGAGCAATTGGGCGTTAGTCAACAAGCGATTTTCAATCGGCTACGAGAGATGGGAAAGATTCCGACAGGCAAATGGAAAAGCGCAAAAACACGTGTGACATTTTGCTCGCTCGATACAAAAGGAAAGGAAGGAAATCGTATAGTTACAGGGGATAAAAAGTGGATTTATTTTGAGAATCCCAAGCGCAAAAAATCATGGGTAGACCCAGGCGCACCATCCACATCGACCGACCTTTGGCAGAAAGACGATCCTCTGTGTTTGGTGGAACCAGAGAGGCGTGCTCTATTATGAGCTGTTACAACCTGGGGAAACAGTTAATACTAAATCTTACCAACAATAATTGACCGATTTGCTGCTTGAAAAAAGGCCAGAATACCGAAAGAGGCAACACAAAGTCATTTTTTTCTTCATAACAATGCTCCATCACATACGGCAAAACCAGTTCGCAACACGTTGGAAGCACTCAGCTGGGAAGTTCTACCCCATGCGGCTTACTCACCAGACTTGGCTCCTTCCGATTACCACTTGTTTGTATCGATGGGTCACGTACTTGCTGAGCAGCGCTTTGGTTCGTACGAAGATGTCAAAAAATGGCTCGATGAATGGTTCGCAGCAAAAGGGGAAAATTTTTACTGGCGTAGTATTCACAAATTGTCCAAAAGATGGGAAAAATGTATAACAAGCGATGGGACATACTTTGAATAAAGCACTTTTTATCATTCTTCCGAATTTAACATGTTTTTTTAGAAAAAAAATACGCATTTCATACTTGTACACTTGGTAGATATGCAGATAAACTTTCCGATGAATATATTTTTGTTTGTACTTTAGCTTTTCCAGGCTTTCAAAAGTAAATAATCTTATCAATTGGAGTTCGTGCAGTCAGTAGTTTTTCAATTACATAATTCAACTTCACTTTCAGTCAAAGGTTTACTACAAATAAAGCAAATGTGCGACATTTTTTAAAAATTATTTAACGGCACAAATTGAAATCAAAAATATTGTCAATAAGCACGTCTGTTCACTACAAAGAAACATTCAATACTAAAAGTAGTTATTTCATTTACATCGTTCAAAAAAGGGCAGGTATACGACCGTCTCCACTCGAACAATGGAGTAGCTGACAGACGTTGCTCAAGGTTATACGGGCGAACGGAATTAAGGACTGAGTGTGTATTCAATCAGATTCATATAATTTGTACGTATTTTAGTGAGCGAGTCACGCAAACCAATATTTCCATATTTTTACTTATATTGAACGTCCAATGACGTGTACAGGCCGCGTAAGAGAGCATATTAATATTTTCGATGCTTGAAATCGCGATATGTCAGGAATGGTTATTCGTAGGAAAAAAAGTATAAGAACAATTTTTATAGATAATTGCATGGTCTACAACTTCTATCTAATCTATTTTAACGATAACACTTACCGTTTACGAGAAAAATGCGAAAAACCGATATTTTTGACCTTTGATCCTGAATAAAATTTTTAACAGACCTAAGATCGGTGGGGACGTTTGATTTTTTATTTGTAATAGTGTATTTAAGAGCTATACCAATTTTCAGCTCCATGCGAATTATTACGAAGTTACCACTTTTTTTCGTCTATTTTGACTGGATAAGTAATATATAATTGGTCATAGATAAATTGAAATTCTTAAATTTTTCATAAGAATGACCCCAATGAATAAATTTCTCTTAACTTTAACGTTGTGTATATATTAAATTTCAGTTGATGAACCTTGTGAACTAGGTTGCGACGGACTATCCTTCTGCACTAATTTTAATAACCGACCTACGGAACTCTTTCGATCTTGCACGTCACCGGCAGATGAGAATGCACGAAGTGAAGTTACCCTGTGGCAAAATCAGAATAACATTACTTTGCCTGGACTACTAACTCTTCCATTGAAGACTATAGAAAAATGTTCAAATATTTGGAAAGCGGTGTCTTGTACACTTCAAATTAAACCATGTTCGAGGTGAGCATACTTAGTATTAATAATGTCTGTAACAATGGAAAAATTTCAAAAATAACTTTGCGTCACCCTGTATGTAGTTGATCATTCTCGGGGTATTTTCCAAAATATTTTATGGAAGTTAATCTTCTATGCTATAACCTGTGGCGTGGCGATGCAAAGATTCTTCTTATTAGAAAATACTTAATTA
Organism: Pachyrhynchus sulphureomaculatus; assembly: GCA_019049505.1. Taxonomy (NCBI): domain Eukaryota; kingdom Metazoa; phylum Arthropoda; class Insecta; order Coleoptera; family Curculionidae; genus Pachyrhynchus; species Pachyrhynchus sulphureomaculatus. Next base: position 34,065,468 of record CM032455.1, read on the forward strand.
CCTCTATTTTTTGTATTTTCAGACAGTCTCACGCCAACCAAATCTGCAGAGATGTTTGTCTTGAAATTCTATCTCAATGTACCGATTGGACTCGATTATCGCCGATTTATTCGGCTGAAAGTATATGCCAATCTCTATCTCCAGAGGACCCAAACATGTCTTGTGTAAGGGTGAACGATTATTTATTTCCATCACCTATGAAGTATCCAAAAACTACTGGTAAGAACATAAATATTTAGTAGGTTCAGAGATCTGTATAAAAAGTACCTTGCTTCTGCTTCAAAATTAATTTTCAATTATTAATAAATAATCACTCTTATGATACGACCTGCACAATTTATTGGCAAAGAGTATATTTTTTACACAATCCTGTTTAATTTTCTCTTAATGTTTTTACCTGAATAAGAGAAGTATTGCCTTGATAAAAAAGATCACCCGAAATGTTAACCTTCTTCACGTATCAGTGATTCTAAATCTGACAAAATATGTTTCCTAATTACCATTGCCCTATCGGTTGGTCTGGTACCGTGATAACTCTAGAACGAATAATATATATATATATATATATATATATATATATATATATATATATATATATATATATATATATATATATATATATATATAGCGTTGATCACTGGTCGGTGTCTTGGCGTTGAATGTCGAGACTGGCCCCGAGTGCGTCGGTTTTATGTGCTCGGGGGTGATTCTATTGGTCGGACGGATCTGGCCAATAGAGGCTCGGCTTTGGCTGCGCGTTGTCGGTCCTGTGGTTCCTTGTAATGTTTGTGATGGTGAAGTAACATATGGTTGAATTATTGTTTCTCTTGGTTGGACTTGTTACTGGGATAGAATATGTTTCCAAGAGTTCGGTAAACGTTGGCTATCATCCCGATTATTTAAGTTGTTGGGCCTCTTTTCTATTTCTATGGCTTCTTTGATTAGCCTAGTGGATGGGTTATTACTTTTTTGTAGGGTTCTGGTTTTGTCAAAATCGATTCTGTGGCCGGTATTGTGTACATGTTGTGCTAGAGAAGAGGTGGTGGATTTTTGTTTTACGGCGTTTTTTGTGCTCGTCTCTTCTGGCGCTAATTTTCCTGTTTGTTTGGCCTATGTATGAAAGACCGCAGTCCTGACACGGAATTTCATATACACCTTGGTCTTCTAAGGCTATAATGTCTTTTGGTGTAGGTAGAATATCTTTAATTTTTTGATTCGTTGTGTAAATGGTCTCAATTTGGTGTTTTCCTAGAAGTCTTTCTATTTTGTCTGTGATGCCTTTTATATATGGGAGAAATGCTTTTGTAGTATATGTCTTTCTTTCCTGTTCTCTAGCACAACATGTACACAATACCGGCCACAAAATCGATTTTGACAAAACCAGAACCCTACAAAAAAGTAATAACCTATCCACTAGGGTAATCAAAGAAGCCATAGAAATAGAAAAGAGCCCAACAACTTAAATAATCGGGATGATAGCCAACGTTTACCGAACTCTTGGAAACATATTCTATCCCAGTACCAAGTCCAACCAAGAGAAACAATAATTCAATCATATGTTACTTCACTAACACAAACACTACAAAGAACCACAGGACCGACAACGCGCAGCCAAAGCCGAGCCTCTATTGGCTAGATCCGTCCGACCAATAGAATCACCCCCGAGCACATAAAACCGGCGCACTCGGGGCCAGTCTAGTAATGATGCATATTTTCCCTATATTTACAGTATTTCTCGGTATTACTAGGCAATTGAATTGCTCAGGTTATTGTGAATGTCGCTGTCTGGAGCTGATCTTATCGCCGGAACATTACCTGCAATAGTCTAAACATCGATTAGGTTATAGTGCCAAGGGAATATCCAAAATTACTTTCCATCTTTTGTTTTCTTGGTCGGGATATTAAGTGATAAGTAGTTAGTTTCTAAGAATATTTGTCTGAGCGTGGATCAAATAAACAATTTTCTCGAAGACGAATTTTTATTTTGAAACCAAGTCCAACCAAGAGAAACAATAATTCAACCATATGTTACTTCACCATCACAAACATTACAAAGAACCACAGGACCGACAACGCGCAGCCAAAGCCGAGCCTCTATTGGCTAGATCCGTCCGACCAATAGAATCACCCCCGAGCACATAAAACCGGCGCACTCGGGGCCAGTCTCGACATTCAACGCCAAGACACCGACCAGTGATCAACGCTTTGAAAAAGATGGATGAGATTCCATCGAAACGTCAGCGAAACCGTCCATCAAGGGACTTCAAGCTAACACGGGATACCCGAAAAAACCACTACTACATATACCTATATATATATATATATATATATATATATATATATATATATATATATTAATATATATATATATATATATATATATATATATATATATATATATATATATATACATACATATACATATATACAGTGGCGAACAAAAGTATGGAAACATTTAAATTCCCATCTCTAGTCTTAACATTTACAATTACAATATTTATTTATTAATCGTGTATTTGCTAACAAACATTTTGAAGACTAAAACAGTTAATGTTTATTAGAAATGTGCTTAGTTTTAGAAGAGCCCGTTTTCCGCATAGCGCATTACCGATTTTTTTTTGGTTTATCAATGAACAAATAGTATAATTATTTATCACTGAAAATTAGTCGTTTTAATTAGGATGGCCTAAGAACATTTTGAGCACACTATTTTCAATATAAAAACGAATATACTACTGTAGAGGAAAATATGTATATTGGAAATGATTCTTTCTTACTGTTAAATGAACTCCGATAAGGAAGTATTTATTAGCATTATCGGATGGCTAAGGTAATACTAACATGGGGTGAAAAATCTCGAGACTTTCCGAGAGACGACAGCACAAATGAACAAAAAACATATGATTTTCAGTGAGTGACAACTCTCAGAAGACTCGTGTAAAAGGTTCATGACATTTTGTCTATTAGTTTGCAAGTTACAGTTGTTTGAGTGACGCTAGTTTTGATTTTTGCAAAACGATCGAACAAAAATAATTTCGTGTGTCGATTAAATATTATTTTTTGATGGGAAAAATACAGCCCAAAACCCAAGCATAGCTTGAAAAGTGTTATGGCATATCTACTTCATCAGAAGCAACTATATGTAGATAGTTTAGTGAACTTAAATGCGATCGTACAAAGAGGGCAGTCACTCCAAAAAATACAGAAAAAAATCCACCAGATTGTTCTACATGAACGCAAAGTGAAAGTGAGAGAGATAAGGAGCATCGTGAAGATATAAGCAGGCTGCATGCTATTTCGCATGAATATTTATATATGAAAAGCTGTGTGCCCAATGAGCGCCGTGCACTCTCACGATTGATCAAAAACAGCAACGTGTCGAAGATTCCGATCGCTGTTTGGCACTATTTTGGCGTAATCCAAAGGAGTTTTCCGTCGATTCGTAACAAAGGACAAAACAAGAATCTACCACTACACGCTCGAGTCCAATAGGCAGTCCGCAGAATGGCTGGTACCGCATGAAGGTCGACCAAAAACACAAATATCAACTGGAAAGGTTTTGACAAGTTTGGGATGCGCATGAAATAATATTGATCGACTATCTTGACAAGGGAAAAACGATCATCGGAGACTATTACGTTGGTTTATGGTTTAAATGGTGAAATCAAGAAAAAAAGGGCGTATTTAGAGAATAATAAAAGTACTGTTTCACCAAGATAATGCACCAGTTTACAAGTCCATAAAATTGTTGGTAAAATTGGACCAATTGGGCTATGAATTGCTTCCCCATCCACCTCATTCACCAGATCTGGCCCCTAGCGATTATTACCTTTTTCGAAATTTGGAAAGGTGGCTTCAAGGAAAGAAATTTGGCTCAAATGAAAAAATCAAATGGAAAACTGAGATTTATTTTAGAGAACTCGACAAATCGTACTAGATGAAAGGTATCCAAATATTGAAAGATCGCTGGAATGGGTATATCGCCCTTGAAGGAAACTATGTTGAAGAATAGAATCGATTTTTGGCAAAAACATTGTTTTTTCTCCAAAAGCCTCGAGACCCCATGTATGTGGTACGACACTTAGGCTTTGACGTATATTATAGCCACCAGCAGAAAATGTCATGTTATTACCCAGCTCTCTCTCAGGTTCTCTTTGCAAAACTCATATTCTTATTTGATAATTAGAGACCGGATTATATGCATTTGCATATTTTCATATGCATTTGCATATTTTCGTATGCATTTGCATATTTAGACCATTCTCACCGATTATTGCATATTTTACCCAAAATCTAGTAATGATGCATATTTTCGCTATATTTACAGTATTTCTCGGTATTACTAGGCAATTGAATTGCTCAGGTTATTGTTAGTGTCGCTGTCTGGAGCTGATCTTATCACCGGAACATTACCTGCAATAGTCTAAACATCGATTAGGTTATAGTGCCAAGGGAATATCCAAAATTACTTTCCATCCTTTGTTTCTTGGTCGGGATATTAAGTGATAAGTAGTTAGTTTCTAAGAATATTTGTCTGAGCGTAGATCAAATAAACAATTTTCTCGAAGACGAATTTTTATTTTGAAACAAGATATCAGTTTTAACATTATTGTCGACGCGCTTGCATCAGTGTAGTCTTTTTGCAATTTTTAACGTGTTGTGTTTAACGTGTACCATGCCACCCGCAAAAAAAAGTGTCTCTTCGTGGGTAGCTGATTATCCTGGAACATTTACATACGACGGAAATATTTTATATTGTCGAGTTTGCGAGAAAAATGTTTCGTGCACAAAAAAGTTTCAAATTGACCAGCATGTCAAGACAAGTCTTCATATCGCAGGATTGCAAAAAAAGGCCCCCGACAACAACTTATAACAGCAGCAAGTAGCAGTGATTCCACTTCTATAGGCAAACAAAAAATCCACTTTAGCATGGATTTATGTGAAGCATTGCTTGTAAGTAATATTCCTCTCCACAAACTTACAAATCCTACATTCAAAGATTTTCTGCTTGAATCAAAAAATACCAGACGAATCAACACTGCGTAAAAATTACATACTAAGAATTTACCAACACTTTCTGGAAGAAATACGTAATGAATTTAAGGATGACATTATTTGGATTTCAGCTGATGAAACTACCGACAGTTGCGGTCGCTATATTGCGAATTTAATTGTGGGTGCATTAAGATTAGAGGCTTCTTCTTTCTATTTGGTGGCCTGCAAAGAACTTGACAAGACAAATCATTCTACGATCGCCAGATTTGTGAATGAGGGTATTATAAAAATATTTCCTGAATCTTCTGCAGATGAAAGAGTGTTTACATTTCTCTCAGATGCTGCTCCCTACATGATCAAGGCAGCCAAAGTCCTCCATGCATTTTATCCAAATTTAATTCATGTGACGTGCTTTGCTCACGGAGTCCATCGACTCGCTGAAGAAGTACGATCCACGTTTGGAAATGTAAATAAACTGATTTCATCAGCAAAGAAAGTGTTTCTTAAGGCACCTGCTCGCAATAACTCCTATAAAGAAAAACTGCCAAATGTGTCTTTACCTCCCGAACCAGTGGTAACTCGATGGGGAACATGGATTGAAGCTGTACTATTTTACAATGAACATTTCGAGGCCATCAAAGGTGTAGTAAATGACTTCGATACGGCAGAGGCTATGGCAATTTGTCAATCCAAGGAAGCATTTAACGATTCTGATATTAAAAAAAACATAGCTTTGATTAGCACTCACTTTTCCCACAAACCCGCAGGTCTTAAAAAGGTTGAAACTCGAGGTTTGGCGTTGACCGAATCAATTCAGTTAATGAATAATATCCGTCAAATAAACTCCACATAGTTTCAAAACATTTTGTGCAATTACCCAGGCTTTGAACTTTTGTGTCAAATTGATAGTTTTATTAATGGGACGGGTGAAGTTTTGCCAGAAAAAATAGGTGCTAACATAGCACCCAAATTCAAATACTGCCCAGTTACCTCAGTGTATGTGGAACGGTCTTTTTCCACTTATAAAAATATTTTAAGTGGACGAAGACACAATCTTACTACCCAACATTTGGAACAATACCTTATTGTTTACGTGTACAAGAATACAAATGTTAAATAATTTTAAAAAATGTTAAATAATTGTTAATTAAATTTAAACATCGTCGATAACTTGTTAATTTTATTCTGATTTTGAAATAAAAAACTAAAAATTACTACTTTTATTATTATTTAATATTGCATATTTTGACCCTTTTCATGCATATTTTAAGCGTTTTTCATGCATATTTGCATGCATATTTCAAGATTTTTATGTTGCATACAATCCGGTCTTTATTGATAATATTATAGTGTGGGCTGAATGTATTTTTCCATTCTGGAAACAGCATCGAGAGAATGGGATTACTACAAATGCTTTGAAAATACACAAGTTGATCTAAATTTTGTTTTAGAGCAAGTCTCAAGTCCATGTAAAACCAATCCATGTGGACCCAATGAAATATGCGTTATAAATAAAGATTGTGTTCATGGTATTGATTGTAAGCCATTTTTATGCCAACCGGGTTGTAAATTGGGGGAAGTTTCTCAGTATATGGTAAGTAAAAACCAGTAAGTAGGAAGCAAGTTTGTGATATTTATTAGTAAACTTCCGTGGGTGATATACACACTCATATTGTTTATAGAAATACTAATACAAACTGTACTTTCTTATTGAACAAGTAAACATAAAGAGGTAGCTTCAGGTACTACCGAAAGTACCGGTAGGGATTTTTATTTCCTTAGTAGTTACTTTCATTTGTTTTTGTATGCGTTCATCTACTTTTGTTTTCTAACTCTCTTATTGTTTTCAAGTTTATTGAAGGATTCTTGTTTTAATAAGGACGTTACTTTTTGGCCAATTTTACGGTAAAATTAAACAAATATATGTACTAGTGTTTTATTTTCAGGTTCCAGATGGTACATACGTGAGAATCCCAATACCGAATAATCCAAAGGGATGTTTAAAAATTTGCAAATGCAATGGAAATAAAATTGAGGAATGTCAACCTTTACCTTGCGTATCTCTTACATCTTGTCTCTTAGGTAAGAAAAACATTTAAAGAAATTAAAAAAAAAAAATACTTTTTTCTCTAAACTTAAAATCTGTAAATTTATTTTTATTTAAAAAATTATTAAGGTCTGATGCCTTTTAGATATTTCTTGCTACTAATTCTTGATCACCACTCTAATATCCATACAGGCTGTAAATTATTTATCTGCCCTTTAACATTATATCTTTTTCCACACGTGATACAGACTGTAACCTGTGCCTCTATTAATACTGTTAAGGTTTGGTTTCTCTTATATTGATTTTATGGCCTGTTTATCCCTAGCTAATTGTACAATCTGTTTCTATTTGCTAGGTCTTTCATGGTTCTTAATTGCAGTTGATATCGATCTTCCAGTATGTCCTACATACACCGTACCACACGAACAAAGAATTTTATCGACACAATTTCTTTTTTAGGGGGCTAGGAATTTCCCAGCGATAGATATAAGATCATCGTTAAAAAATAGACTGCGCATTGCTCTATCAAGCATTGAGGGCAGACTTACGGATGTAGAATGATAAAACGGTTCATCAGAATAAGTAAGCATGTCCTGGAGATCTTTCCAAGGATCGTAATATAGTCCCAAAGTATACAAATGCACATGACGTGGATTGGCGTTGAACTAGAACCTATGTGCCACAGCTGTCTGGTGGATAAAAGAAAATACCTGCACTTTCTATGCATGTAAAAATCTGGGAAAAAAACGACTTGGCGTATTCGAATCATGCTGCTCTGAAGTAGGAAAATTCTGCCCTTATGGTAAAGTGGAGAAGATTCAGCGATGATTTCTACTAGTACTGTTGCTATTGCTTCTACTACTAATAGAAAGAGTACAAATGAACATTACATTTGTAAATTTGAAAACAGTATTTAAATGGTTTTAAATTAAATAGGTAACAATAAAACTACTTAATTACTTTGTTAACTGTCACTAAATATATTTGTAAAGATTTTACAATTGCTTTATCGCGATTTCGTAGTACAACTACATTGTCAAACGCTTAACTAAGACTAAAACAGATTTTTGGTATTTTATGTTCATATGATGAACAGATGTGGGTCTATTACATGTTAAAAAAGTTCGAACAAAAGAGAATTTGCTACGTCTAATTGAGTATTCAGTAAATTTATATTATGGTCCTTTGAATGTCTGTAAATTTCTATAAATTCTAAGAAGTTGAGTTTTGACCCTTTAGGTGCCATATGAAGTATTTGTAAACAATCGATATTGGGAAAAGTATGGCCTGTTTCTAAGAAATGTTTAGCAAAGTGGGATTTTTCATTTTTTTTTAGCCTATAAGAGGCATTGTGTTCTGCGAATCTTGTCTTGAAATTCCGTCCCGTTTGGCCTACGTAACAGCTATTGCACTCTTGACAATTAAGTTTATAAACTCCTGATTTATTGTATTTATTAGTTTTATCTTTGGCATTAAAAAATATATTGGATAATTTTTTGAGCGGGTTTTAAAGCTATTCTTGTTTTTTCGGTAGTGAGAACTTGGGATATTTTATCCGAGATGGGGCCAAAATATGTCAGAGGTATGAATGTTTTCTTTTCTCGGTATTCTTTTACGGGGTAGATTAAGCTGAGAGTGATTTGTTTTCGTTTACGGCTTATTAAGGTATTAATTGTTTTAGGTTGGAAGCCGTTATTGAGTGCTATATTTTTGATTGTGTCTAGTTCTTTTTTAAATTATTTTTACTAAGAGGGATATTGAAGGCTCTATGGATCATAGATCTATAGGCTGCCAGTTTATGGGAGTTAGGGTGTATTGAGTCAGCTGGGATGGTGACATCTGAAAAGGTTGGTTTGCGGAAGATATCGAATTCTAGTCTATTTCCGTTTTTCAAAATTGTAATATCTAAGAAATTTATTTTATTATCGGTTTCCTTTTCAAGTGTGAATTTTATGTTGGGGTGTAAATTATTTAGCTGATTTAAAGTGGAATTTAGTTCCGCAACAGGGACAACCTCTTACTCCATATCAAGGTATTGCACTCTGAATTAGCTTATAAACTCCACCCAATAGAATTCGATATCTTTGATGATAATACTAGATTAAAAATTAGCCAAATTATTCACAAAATTTATTTAACTCAATCAAAAAAAACTTAAAAAACTAATAGAGAATAAAAAATATACCGAAACTTCAGATAATACTCAACAAAAAACTTTCTATAATAGATTTATCAATATCTCTAATACAAATTTCACAGAAAGTGAGAAAAAACTGCTTGAAAAAGGACCAAAATATAACCCTAACTGTAATATAAAAAATACTACCGAAACACTAATATCCGAAATTGAATCAGCCATAAAAAACATAGGTGACCCAAATATTAAAAAAGAAAAAATAAAACATATAATGATAAACACAAAAAACACTACTTGCAGTAACCAAGAACAATTAACGATAGCGTCCATTCGGTCTAAAATAAAAGAAGAATAACTTACTAATAACAAAAACAGACAAAGGCAACTCCATCATAGCTCTTGATAAAAACCATTACATTCAAAAAGTAAATGATTTTTTGAAAAAAGAAAATCCAATAAAACTAAAAAAAGATCCAACGGATAAAATTCAAAAACAACTCAAGACCCTGCTAAATGAAACCCTGAGCATTGTGGATGAAAGAGAAAAGTTTAAAATAATAAACCAAAATCCTACATCACCAAAACTTTATGGTCTGATAAAAATACATAAAGAAAATTCGCCAATAAGACCAGTAGTATCGTACAGCAACACCCCCCTAAAAAATCTGGCAACACATCTCAACACCATCTTCAAAGAAATTACACAATTCAATCCAAAATACAACACAAGAAACTCTATAGACCTTACAAATAAACTTAAAAATATCTCCATCCCAAATAACGCCCTTCTAGTTTCATTCGATGTAACAAATATGTTCTCCAATATCCCAAATAAAGATTGTTTAGAAATTATAAAAACTATGTTACAAAAAAACAACGTCAATATAACAATACAACAAGATATATTGAAACTGTTCGAATTTTGTATATCCGGAAATTATTTTCAGTTCAATAATCAATTTTTCAAACAAACAGATGGACTTACCATGGGGTCTCCACTTAGTCCTTTGCTAGCCGAAATCTTTATGTCAGAATTGGAAAACAGTTTTCTAAAAACTCAACACGTGAAAAATATTCTCTTTTGGTTTAGATATGTGGACGACATCTTAGTATGTTTCCTTGGAAATGATACTGAACTAAATTCCACTTTAAATCAGCTAAATAATTTACACCCCAACATAAAATTCACACTTGAAAAGGAAACCGATAATAAAATAAATTTCTTAGATATTACAATTTTGAAAAACGGAAATAGACTAGAATTCGATATCTTCCGCAAACCAACCTTTTCAGATGTCACCATCCCAGCTGACTCAATACACCCTAACTCCCATAAACTGGCAGCCTATAGATCTATGATCCATAGAGCCTTCAATATCCCTCTTAGTAAAAATAATTTAAAAAAAGAACTAGACACAATCAAAAATATAGCACTCAATAACGGCTTCCAACCTAAAACAATTAATACCTTAATAAGCCGTAAACGAAAACAAATCACTCTCAGCTTAATCTACCCCGTAAAAGAATACCGAGAAAAGAAAACATTCATACCTCTGACATATTTTGGCCCCATCTCGGATAAAATATCCCAAGTTCTCACTACCGAAAAAACAAGAATAGCTTTAAAACCCGCTCAAAAATTATCCAATATATTTTTTAATGCCAAAGATAAAACTAATAAATACAATAAATCAGGAGTTTATAAACTTAATTGTCAAGAGTGCAATAGCTGTTACGTAGGCCAAACGGGACGGAATTTCAAGACAAGATTCGCAGAACACAATGCCTCTTATAGGCTAAAAAATGAAAAATCACACTTTGCTAAACATTTCTTAGAAACAGGCCATACTTTTCCCAATATCGATTGTTTACAAATACTTCATATGGCACCTAAAGGGTCAAAACTCAACTTCTTAGAATCTATAGAAATTTACAGACATTCAAAGGACCATAATATAAATTTACTGAATAGTCAATTAGACGTAGCAAATTCTCTTTTGTTCGAACTTTTTTAACATGTAATAGACCCACATCTGTTCATCATATAAACATAAAATACCAAAAATCTGTTTTAGTCTTAGTTAAGCGTTTGACAATGTAGTTGTACTACGAAATCGCGATAACGCAATTGTAAAATCTTTACAAATATATTTAGTGACAGTTAACAAAGTAATTAAGTAGTTTTATTGTTACCTATTTAATTTAAAACCATTTAAATACTGTTTTCAAATTTACAAATGTAATGTTCATTTGTACTCTTTCTATTAGTAGTAGAAGCAATAGCAACAGTACTAGTAGAAATCATCGCTGAATCTTCTCCACTTTACCATAAGGGCAGAATTTTCCTACTTCAGAGCAGCATGATTCGAATACGCCAAGTCGTTTTTTTTCCCAGATTTTTACATGCATAGAAAGTGCAGGTATTTTCTTTTATCCACCAGACAGCTGTGGCACATAGGTTCTAGTTCAACGCCAATCCACGTCATGTGCATTTGTATACTTTGGGACTATATTACGATCCTTGGAAAGATCTCCAGGACATGCTTACTTATTCTGATGAACCGTTTTATCATTCTACATCCGTAAGTCTGCCCTCAATGCTTGATAGAGCAATGCGCAGTCTATTTTTTTAACGATGATCTTATATCTATCGCTGGGAAATTCCTAGCCCCCTAAAAAAGAAATTGTGTCGATAAAATTTTTGTTCGTGTGGTACGGTGTATGTAGGACATACTGGAAGATCGATATCAACTGCAATTAAGAACCATGAAAGACCTAACAAATAGAAACAGATTGTACAATTAGCTAGGGATAAACAGGCCATAAAATCAATATAAGAGAAACCAAACCTTAACAGTATTAATAGAGGCACAGGTTACAGTCTGTATCACGTGTGGTATGAAAAAGATTACTACACTTAGTCACGGTTCGGTCAGGGATAAGTACTTGACTTGTGCTCCTTCGAGGTCATTCAGTGTTTTAATCTCGATGACTAAAGTGTCTTGAGGATGCCTTGTGCAATGATAGGCGAGATGTTGGAAAGTTATTTCATATTGACACGGCCGAATCTCAAAAATCAGGAAGTGAGCATATTTCAATAAGATAGAATATTATTAGTATTTTAGGTTGATCTTTATACTTTCCTTGCTATGGGATTGTTTTTCTGAAAAAAATACACGTTGAGATTTTTGATTTTCTTCACGTTTTAAGTTGTGTGATGATAGATATTTTCTAATAAGGGGATGAAGTCTATAATTTTTGAAAGATATCGCTTCAGGCCAAAAGGAAAGGGTATGAAAGACAAGTGGTCAAATATGGTATAATTTTAATAATATTATGGTAATTTTTCAAGTTTTTGGCTGCGATAATCAACAAGGTTTAAGCATAATTATTTACTTACTTTAAATAATTATGCAACGTATAAGTAGTGGGGGAAGGAAGTTAGAAGGGTGATTTCCTATTTATTGTGTTATGGGTCTTTGTTAAGGCTTTTTGAGTTAAGGAGTCGAAAAATTATATTATTTTTAATGTTGGGAGGGGAAGAAGGTGGAAGGGTGAGAATATTTCCTGGTTTTTGGTTGGATATTTTGGATATTTTAGCTAGTTATTTATAGTAAAGGTAAAAAAAATGAGGTAGGGGTTAGAAGTGTCTTCTTTTTCTTCTCAATCTAAGTCTGTCCATCCCTGGACGTAGGTCTCTTCTAATTTCTTTCATACTTCCCTGTTTTTTGCCATATTTAACCACTACTTGCCCGCTATTACTTTTATATGTTCGACTCAAACTTTAGTTTTTTAGGTATATGGGTACTGTAGTCCTTTTTAAGATATATGTTAGTTTCCTATATATATATATATATATATATATATATATATATATATATATATATATATATATAAATATATATATATATATATATATATATATATATATATATATATATATATATATATATATATATATATATATATATGGACCCAGTATAGCGGGGTATAACGCTTTAAACCCTTGCCCAGGGATACGGGTGAAGACCACACCGGCGATAAAGGCACAGAAAGGTATTTTCAATTTGGCGGACTCGGCCTAAGTGGCAATCCAGCTTTTAGGGGATAAGTAAAAGCAAGGGCACCCTTTTGTCCTTAAGGCGGATGAACTAAAGTTAGTCAACGGCATAGGATGAGGAAAGCAATGGAAAACTACCTCATTATTTTTCCACGAGAATCTTATGGAATGGACGATATATATTTGGATTTGGAGACGGGCGACCCGACTAGCGATCGGCGCCGTGAGGTTTCCGGGCCTCATGGTGTGAAATGTGCTACCCGCCATATGTCCGTAGGAGACCAGGCGGTATATGGAAAAAAGGCGACTGGAATATCTAAAGATCCATACTTTAAACTTAGAACGAAACATCGAATAGCCACATGGAATGTGACAGGGTTACTGGAACCGGGAAAACTGGCCGTGGTGGAAAAAGAAATGGAAGAACACAATATAGATATTTTGGGACTGAGTGAAATACACTGAAAGGTGAAGATGGAGGTCATGTCACCACGTCACATGGTAACACAGTATACTTTGCTGGGCAGAAAGAACAAAATTATAGTGGTGTTGCTTTTATTGTACCTTCGAGACTTGATAACTTAGTTTTGTCTTACTCAGGTGCTACAGAGAGAATAATCACCATAAAACTTGACACTAAACCGGTTAGACTCAATATAATTCAAGTGCATGCCCCTACAGCAGCAGCAGATGATAATGTGATAGATGAATTTTATCTAAAACTGCAAGAAACAATGCGAAAAATCCCATCAAGAGAAATTACCTTGCTTGTAGGAGATCTAAATGCGAAAATTGGGGAAACAAGGAATGATAACCATCTAAGACATATTATTGGGCTGTATGGAATGGGGAAGAGAAATGTTAGAGGTGAAAAATTGATCAACTTTTGTATACAAAATAAACTGGCTATCACCAATACCCTGTTCAAACATCATATCCGCCGTCTTTATACTTGGAAATCTCCAGGAGATCGATACAGAAATCAAATAGATTATATAATGATAAGCCAAAGGTGGAAATCATCTATACTGGACACGAGAACTTACCCAGGAGCAGACTGTAATTCCAACCATCAACTTCTAGTTACAGTTCTTCGTATTAAACTCAAAGCTTCTCAAAAAAATATAAAGGTGCAACGAATGAAGATATATCCTCCAGAAAAACAACAATTTACGGAACTAGTAAATAAAAATATCCGAAATATCCAATATAACGAAGATCCTGGAAATAATGAAGAGATGTGGAACAAAGTGAAAACATAGAAAAAAGATGCCCACGAAGTAATAGCATCCCGAAGAGTAAGAAAATGTATTAAAAAATCTTGGATGTCTGCAGAAACATGGCAACTTATAGAGCATAGGAAAAACGTAAAGAAAACTGGACTAAACGATGATCAGCAGATAAAAGAGTACCAAGATTTAAACCGATTTATAAAGAAGAACTGCAGACAAGATAAGAATACATATCTCAATAACCAATGTAAAGAAGTACAAGCATATGCAGAGAAAAATCAAGTTAAAATCTCTTTAAAAAAATTAAAGAGATAGATAAGGATTTCAAACCTAGAGAAAGAAAGAATAATAGACAGATGGAGAGAATATTGTGAAGATCTCTATTATGATGCACAAGAACAAGACATACACCAACAGATCAATACCACGCAGCAAGAACCTGAAATAATGAGGAGTGAAGTAGAGGATGCTGTTAAGAAACTGAAAAGCAATAAGGCACCTGGCTACGATGACATCACGGGAGATATTCTTAAGGAACTAGATCATGACACAGTGGGGATGATCTATAAAATATGTAATAACATCTGGAAAACTGGAATATGGCCGAAAGATTGGACGACCTCTATAATAATACCACTACATAAGAAAGGCTCTACCCGTAAATGTAGTAATTATCGTACATTATCTCTATTATCACATCCAAGTAAGGTAATGCTACATATCATAAATAATCGTTTAAGATATTATGTTGACCAACAAATCTCTAGAGAACAAGCGGGATTCGTTAAAGGACGAGGCACAAGAAATCAGATTGTTAACATAAGACAATTGATAGAGAAATGTAGAGAGTATAATGTGTCTATGGTAATGTGCTTCATAGACTATAATAAGGCTTTTGATTTTGTCAACTGGAAAAAGCTTTGGGAGGTACTAGAGCAAATGGGTGTTTCCTTATCATCTGATTAAACTGATTAAAAACCTCTACTTGGACAGCACTGCAGTGGTGAGAATAGACAATACAATATCCGATCAGTTTCATCCTCGCCGCTGTGTAAGACAGGGCTGTGTTCTGTCTCCTACATTATTTAATGTTTATGGTGAATTTATAATGAGAAATGCATTGAATGAATGGGATGGTGGAATCCTAATAGGAGGTGAGCGAATAAACAACTTGCGTTACGCTGATGATACCACCATATTTGCAGCGACTGAGGAAGAGATGGCTACACTTTTAAATCGGATAGAGCAAGAAAGTGAGAAACTAGGTCTGACCATAAATAGGGACAAAACGAAGCTGATGATAGTCGATAAGTCTGACCAAACAGTAAGATCCGACTTACTCAATGGCATTGAGAGAGTAACAACCTTTGTATATCTAGGATCATCCGTAAGTAGTATGGGAGGATGCGAGAATGAAATAAAAAGAAGAATATCCCTAGCAAGAAATGCTATGACGAGACTTACTAAGATATGGAAAAGTCCGTACATAACTAAAGGAACGAAATTAAATCTCGTACAGACCTTAGTATTTCCAATATTTTCATATGGTGTAGAATCCTGGACACTTAGAGTAAAGGAACGTAAATCTATTGATTCCTTTGAAATGTGGTGCTATAGGAGGATGTTGAGAATATCCTGGACCACCAGAAGAACTAATCAATCTATACTGAATGAACTAAATGTAACTGTAAGGTTATCATCACTATGCATGAAAAGAATTCTTCAGTATTTTGGACATGTAGCTAGAAGACCAGGCAATAATGTAGACCGGCTAATAATAATGGGAGAGGTCCAGGGTAAAAGGAGTAGAGGCCGTTCGCCAACAAGATGGTCAGATCAAATAAAACAAGTAATGGATCAACTACTCCATGTATCGTTGCACTTGGCAGACGATCGAGAGAAATGGAGAGAAATAGTGAACAGAACAGTGAAGTCATTCCAGAGAGATCACGACCCTCAAGACTGAGGAAACGAATAGAGAGAGAGAGTTTCCTAAAAGCTGCCCATGCCAGCCTCATTCGGTAATTTCTGGTAATTTCTGCATGCTGGTTCTCCTTTCCAATGTTAATATTGTGACCTAATTAGATATACTCGTCAACGCGTTTTATGGAGTTATTTCCTATCTGTATGTTGGTATCTTCAGCGCTTTTTTTAAATTCATTTTAAGACCTACCCTTGCAGAAAGTGTATTCAATTGGTTTAACATTTTCTGTAACTCACTGGTGTTATACGCTATTACTACTATGTCGTCTGCAAACTTAAGGTGACTCAGTCTTGTGCCATCGATCTTGATGCCCTTCTCATCCCAATTTAACTCCTTAAAGACGTCTTCAAGGGCAGTCGCTAAGGCAGTTAGTCAAAATTTTACCAAATCCACCATGCCACCACTCACACGGCCAGATAATTCCATTGCAACCACACCTGTTGAGAGAGCGAACTTGTTGGCTGAACTTTTTGCTTCACATTCTACTGTCGATTTCCAAGGAAAAACACCACCTACTATTCCCATATTGCAGTCAAGGATGCCCGATGTTGTCTTCAGACAGAGCATCATAAAGCGTATTTTAATGAAGCTAGACACCAAGAAGGCATCTGGCGCTGACGGAATACCTGCCATAGTTCTCAAAAACTGTGCAAGCGAACTAACACCAGTTTTCTGTAGACTTTTTAACCTATCCTACAGAAAGGGAATATTTCCGTCCTGCTGGAAATGTGCCACGGTTCAGCCGATACCTAAAAAAGGTAAGAAGACCTTGCCAAATAACTACCGACCAGTTGCACTGCTTTCAATAATATCGAAAGTCATGGAAAAGGTTATCAATGAGCATCTTCTAAAATATCTTGAACGATTCAATATTATTAGCGATCACCAATATGGTTTTCGTAAACATAGATCAACAGGAGATCTTCTGACTTATGTAACACATGTTTGGAACAACGCGATTGAACACTTTGGAGAATCTCGAGCGGTTGCTCTTGACATATCCAAGGCATTCGACCGTGTTTGGCACGATGGACTGTTGGCTAAGTTGCGCTCTTATGGTATGTCTGAAAGGTTCTGTTTGTGGCTCTCATGTTTCCTTAGAGAGCGTTCTTTACGAGTGGCGGTCGACGGATTTCTTTCTAACACCCTCACTATCAACGCTGGTGTGCCCCAGGGCTCCATACTGTCTCCTACTCTCTTTCTCATTTACATTAACGATCTGCTGGAAAAGACCGGGAATCCAATCTATAGCTTTGCAGATGACAGTACGCTTGTCTCTTCATTCACCTTGAGCGCTCGGACATCGGCTGTTCAGGCGAATGTCCGCAGACAGCAGGAGGTCGTTCAACTCAACAAAGACCTGGAAGAAATTCTATCTTGGGGTGACAGTAACCAAGTGGAATTTTACGCTACAAAAACCCAAGCGGCAGTTTTTTCTAAAAAAGTTAACGTTGCTGAACCCGACATAGTTATGTCGGGGCACTCCATTCCCCTAGCATCGTCGCTCAATTTGTTGGGCGTTACTTTGGGAGCAAATATGTCTTGGCATGAACATGTTGCAGGCATAGCAAGGAGAGCTTCTCAAAAGTTGGGAATATTATTTAGAACCAGAAAGCTTTACACCCCACAACAACTGTTAATTCTTTACAAAGCCCAAATTCGACCAACTATGGAATACTGCTCCCACGTTTGGGGCTCCGCTCCCAAACATACACTGCATTTGTTGGATTCTGTTCAGAGAAGAGCGGTCCGTCTGATTAGGGACCCGGAATTGACCGGCGGCCTTGATTCGCTGGAACATCGAAGAACGGTTGGCGACTTGAGTCTGTTCTACAAGTATTTTCATGGAAAGTGTTCGAAGGATGTAGCCCACTTAATTCCTCCCAAAGCGGTGCATGTTAGAAATACACGTCGCGCTGGTGCTTCGCATCCGTATGAGGTTCAGCTTGTTACTCCGCGTACAACGCTTTTCAAGCAATCTTTTATATGGAGAACGTCATCCCTTTGGAATAATTTGCCCAGCGCTGTGTTTCCCACCGAGTACAATTTACAGCAATTCAAGAACAACGTGAATCGCTTTTTTCCGCACTCGTGCCGCTCCTGGAGCGCTTTAGGGACTTCCCTGCAGCACGTGTGCTAGACCAATAAAAAAAAAAAAAAAAATCGTAAATAATTTAGGTGAGATAGTATCTCCTTGTCGCACTCCTCTTTTTAATGGTATTTTGTTAGTGACAGTTGATTCATCAATTTTAATATGTATAGATGCTTCTTTATAGATGTTCTCTATTATTTTTGTATATCTGAAATCTATTTTTGCATTCGCTAGGGATTTTAGAACTGATCAGATTTCAACAGTATCAAATGCCTTATGAAAATCAATGACGGCCAAATGTATTGGTACCTTATATTCTCTACCTTTTTCTATTACAGTACGTATTGTGTAAAGGTGGTTGATCGTGCTAAATCCCTTTCTGAAGCCCGCCTGTTCCACAGGTTGATAGAAGTCTAGTTTTGCTGTTAGGCGATTGGTGAAAATTTTAGTGAAGAGCTTATATAAGTGCGACAAAAGAGATATGGGTCAATAATTCTAGATATCAGTATTATCGCCTTTCTTAGAGAGAAGTGTATCCTCCGAATTACATCATTTTTTCGGTATTTTTCTCTCATAGAGACATTTATTTAGTAAGGCTTTCAATACATCTCCAGGGAATCTATTGTTTTTCATTTGGTTCAATGCAGCTTGTATTTCCTCGTCTGTGATATCTGAGAATTCTTCATATGCGTACGTTAGAAGTGTGGTTGCGTATAATATACTTCTATTTCAATGTACTGTTTCGTTATCCCTAATTTTAACTGAAATAGTATGTAGAAGGGATTGAGATCTAGTGCGTCTATCTGACTGTCAGCCTGTCGCTCTGTCAATCTGTTGGCACCGTAATTCTTAACAAAATATTATTCCAGGTGTACAAGTATGAAATGCGGATTTCAGACAACAGATGGTGCACCAATGCAGTTTGTGCTATAAAGATTTGAGTGATAAATTGGAAAAGTGTGTGCATAGTGTTGTGTTGTTGTGTTCAATATATCGAAATTTATACCGAACAAAGAGCATTCGCGGACAGCATTAATTTTTTGTTTTCATTTGAAGAAAACTGCTGTTGTGTGTACTTCGAGAAACTTATGGTGAACATGCTCATTTGCAAGATACGTGTGAACGATGGTTTCGGCGTTTCAAAAGTGGTGACCTCGATGTTGCAGACAAGGAACGTAGAAAACCGCCAAAAAAATACGAAGATGTGGAATTGCAAGCATTGTTGGATGAAGATGATTTGCAAACACAAAAACAACTCGCCGAGCAATTGGGCGTTAGTCAACAAGCTGTTTCCAATCGGCTACGAGAGATGGGAAAGATTCAGAAGCCGGTAGATGGGTACCACATGAGTTGAACGATAGGCAAATGGAAAAGCACAAAAGCACGTGTAACATTTTGCTCGCTGGGTACAAAAGGAAGTCGTTTTTGCATCGTTTAGTTACAGGGGATGAAAAGTGGATTTATTTTGAGAATATCAAGCGCAAAAAAACATGGGTAGACCCAGGCGCACCATCCACATCGACCGCAAGACCGAATCGCTTTGGCAGAAAGACGATGCTCTGTGTTTGGTAGGACCAGAGGGGCGTGGTCTATTATGAGCTGTTAAAACCTGGGGAAACGGTTAATATTAAACGTTACCAACAACAATTGACCGATTTGAACCGTTCGCTGCTTGAAAAAAGGTCAGAATACCGAAAGAGGCAACACAAAGTCATTTTTCTTCATGACAATGCTCCATCACATACGGCAAAACCAGTTCGCGACACGTTGGAAGCACTCAGCTGGGAAGTTCTACCCCATGCGGCTTACTCACCAGACTTGGCTCCTTCCGATTACCACTTGTTTGCATCAATGGGTCACGCACTTGCTTGCGGCGCTTTGGTTCGTACGAAGACGTAAAAAAATGGCTCTATGAATGGTTCGCAGCAAAAGGGGAAGATTTTTACTTTCGTGGTATTCACAAATTACCCGAAAGATGGGAAAAATGTATAACAAGCGATGGAGCATACTTTGAATAAAGCACTTTTTATCATTCTTCCGAATTTAACATGTCTTTTTAGAAAAAAAATCGCATTTCGTACTTGTACACCTGGTAGTACTTGAAATAGAAATGTAACCTATAGTTTTTAAACCATATTGTTTTAGGGGAAGGGGGTAAGAGGGCTTGTTGTATGGTTTTAATTGTATTAGGGAAATTTCCTTTCTCTTCATTCCATACTTATCTTAGAACTGGACGTTTCCAAGGAAAGTAGTGGGTAAATTATTTTACAGATTTTTTCTATTTTTATTTATATAATTTTGTTCTGTAACTGGTTCCTGTTTAGCAAATGAAATAAAATTCTTAAAATAAAAATTATTTTGTTTTTGATCGAAAAATTCGAAAGTTAGTTTAATTTTTTTTAGGAACTACGCAACAGCTACATGGTTCCACATTTAACATTGACTGTAACAGTTGTAGCTGCTACGCTAGCGAACTAATCTGTAGCAAGAAACAATGCGAAAGCAGTTCCGTAGGAGGTAGAAATACAGCCTATACTACTTTACCTTGCAACTGTCCTCTGCATTATATGCCTGTTTGTGGAAGGAATGGCATTACTTATCCTTCATCGTGTCTAGCTAAGCAAGTAACATTCATACTCTTATAATATCAGAAAATCAGGCTAAATAGTGAATTTCTAAAGACTATTTAGATCACGGTTTTTATCAGATTTACAAATTCCGGAAATTTAATAAGAAAATTTTTTTTTTTAGATGTGCTGGTCTAAATGATGCTGACATAAAATTGTTGCCATGCCAAAATCCTTGTAAGCCGAATATTTGTCCTATAGGTCAAAAATGTGTACCTTCTCATCAAACATGTTTGTCCTTGATGCACAAACCTTGTACACAATATGAATGCAGTACGTATATTAACAATAGTGTTATAATATTATCTCTTGTAAATATTGGGTATGTGTGTATGTATATACATACTGGGGGGGGGGGGGGGGGGGGGGGGGGGGTTGAAAAGTCTCGAGGCTTTTGAAGAAAAAATCATATCTTCCCAGTTTTGTTACAGCTTCTGTTCTTTTTAAACGATATCTTTCATACCATATGATGATGCCACCATCCTCTTACTTTCACTACTTTCTAATCATCTTCTTGCTTCATCTAAAATATTTTGAGGACACAGAGAACGTCCTTGTTCTTCGATTAGGCATCCTATAATTACACAGCCCCCACAAAAAAAAAAGTGGGGTATACTTTTGATGCGATATATCAGATCCGTAGTATTTTTTTTTTTTGCCCGCTGATCACGAATCTGACGTCAGAATGTCGCCATCACATCTCAATTTTTTTTTCTAACCTCAAAAAATAGGTAAAAATTAGTAAAAATTAAGAAAAATATACTCCTAAAAAATTGATTCAAGCTTTTTCATGAATCCAAAGATGTATTAATATGTATTCGGACACGCTAAGCTAATATTCATCGGTTGGATTGAGCCATACAGTTCTGTTTTCTTTCTAACCTCAATAAATCAGACAGATATAGTGCTTCTCGAATGCAAAAACGAATTCAAATTAAAATTCGACCGATCCTTACCAATTTTGGTACACGGGGATTTTTTGGGTCGCTGATCACGAATCTGAGGTTGGATTTGCAAAATTCAAGATGGCAGATGTTTTCGCGCCATTTTGAACGCCGAGAAAATTCATCGGTCGATTTTTATTCTTCTTACTACCTGCATCCAGGGCACCTCCACGTGGTGACGGTGGACAACGGTGTTACTCCACTAGCCGGCAGAGTCCCTGGATAACGGCTTAGATGCCGTCATGGCAGGTAGAAGAAAGAGAATTACGATGCAGGGACTCGGAAACCCAGTAGTATCGGCGGTTGGTCAGGGTGGGAAAGCGGGCCCGCAGCCGTCGTCATCCAGCGACCGTAGCTCTTCATGTGTGGGTGACTTGGCTCATGTAGAGTATAATGCTACAAGAAAACGATCTCACGGTACAAGGACTTTTCATAAGTGCGATAAAAACAGTGATTCATTTTGTTATATTTGCTGTCAACACGTATTGAGTAAAATGGGGTCACCGATAACGGATAAGATTAAAACCTTATATAAGGATTGTTTTAACATTGAAATACAGCACCAGGATACAGATTGGGTTCCCCACATCATTTGGAGTTCTTGCAAAATAATGTTGTACATCAATAAGAAGGCGATTAAATATTCCAGACTAGCAATATGGAATAGACCATACAGTGAAAATGATTGCTACTTTTGTATGAATGTTGTATCTAGGCATAACCGAAAAAATAAAAGCACTATTACTTATAACGATGTTTCGACAGTAACAACACCAACTAAACTAATTCCGCCTCCTGAACCACTTGATGCTGATGTTATGGAAACAAATGATTTCACCTTATCAGTTCATGCCGAAAACATTGAGACTGTCGAAAAAGATTCAAACACTGTTACTAATGAATGTTCTAGTGACAACCTATCATATACTAGTGACACAGATAAAGAATTTCTACCATACAACCGTAAACCAGAACCAATACTCGTATCACAGTCAGAACTTAGTGATCTAGTCAGAGATTTAGGCTTATCCAAAGATGGTTCAGAGCATCTTGCTTCCTTTTTAAAGAAAAGACATTTACTTAAGCCAGAAGCTACGATTTCTTATTATAGAAACAGAGATGAAGAATTTCGAAAATATTTCACAATGGACGAGGAATTGTCACTTTCATATTGTACCGATGTAAAAGGTCTAATGGATGAATTTCAAAATAACTCATACGATCCTGAAGAATGGAGACTGTTCATTGATTCTTCTAAACGGAGCATTAAGGCAGTTTTGCTGCATAATACCAACGTTTACGCTCCCATTCCGATTGCTCATTCCACAGTTATGGAAGAGTAATATGAAAAAATGAAGCAGCTTTTGATAAAAATAAAATATGCTGATCATAACTGGAAAATTTGTGGAGACCTGAAAATGGTAACAATATTGCTTGGCCAACAGTCAGGGTTTACACTTTATCCTGTTATAAATGTCTGTGGAATAGCAGAGACAGGGAACGTCATTATAAGAAAAAAATTTGGCCAACAAGAGAATCGTTCACTCCTGGTGAAAATAATGTATTGTTTCCACCATTGGTAGATCCAGGAAAAGTTCTTATTCCCCCGCTTCACATTAAGCTTGGACTTATGAAGCAATTCACGAGAGCATTAGATACAAACAGCCCATGTGAAATTTTCTGAAGCTAAAATTAAGGCAGGCGTATTTGAGGGGCCACAAATAAGAAAATTCTTTCAAGATTCATTATTTGTTACTAAAATGAATAAAGTTGAAAAAGCTGCTTGGCTTAGTTTTAAAAAAGTCGCAACAAACTTTTTGGGAAATAATAAAAGTCCTAAGTACAAAGAAATAGTCGAGAAAATGGTAAAAAATTTTCAAACATTAGGTTGCTTGTATAATTACATAGAAGGTAAGACTGCGCGCGCAATTTTACCCGCCCTAGCTCCACGCAGTTTTATCACTTCGCTCTCTGTCTACTAACATACCCTATAATGCCATCTATTGAAAATCAGCGTCACTAATGCCGGTCGGGCGACATGTGGGTGTAATGAAGTCGGCCAAAGCCATGGTCAGATTATTGAAATTACATTATTATCTTGAATTACTATAGTTTCAAAATGTTTTAAAATATCATCAAAAGTGTTATTAATCAACAAACTTACCTAGCGCTTCCGGGTGTTTTTAATTTTTTTCTCACACTAAACTCCCTCATACTAGTGCACCAAAATACAACTGAAGTTAGCCGCAGATG
The DNA here is from genome assembly GCA_019049505.1 of Pachyrhynchus sulphureomaculatus. Classification (NCBI taxonomy): domain Eukaryota; kingdom Metazoa; phylum Arthropoda; class Insecta; order Coleoptera; family Curculionidae; genus Pachyrhynchus; species Pachyrhynchus sulphureomaculatus. The sequence goes on from CM032455.1 coordinate 34,089,839, forward strand.
TCATTAGCATTCTGATTTACGAGGCTTGCACAGTCTTATCTCCCGGGAAATCTTAGGGGCCCCTACCCTAGTTGCTTTCGACGGAGCAGATTTTTCATAACACTTCTCAAACCATTCTTGGAATCTGGCTGTATTTTTTTTTCCCATTAAAAAGCACTGTTTAATCAACACATGAAATTATTTTTGTTCCATCGCTTTTGCCAAAAGCAAAAGTAGCGTCAGTCAAACAGCTGTAACTCGCAAATCAATAGATAAAATGCCATAAATATTTTACATGAATCTTTTGAGAGTTGACACTAACTGAAAATGGTATAGTTTTTGTTTGTGATGGCATCTCTCGGAAAGTATCGGGACTTTTTCACCTCATGTAAGTACATTCTTCAATTTATTCTGACTTTCTTGACAATATGGTGATACTCAAGGTTTTTGTGTTAAATGTAGCATGTTTCAAATAATGTTACAATTGTATTTATAATAATAATTTCATAACGTAATAGAAGGTCAATTTTACAAATTGGAGGACTTAAGAGAGTTCTTTTACTATCTTAATCAGCAGAAAAATAATAGGCTTGCTTATTTAATGACATTGTGGGTTCGCTGATAAGTAAAATAGCGACAGTGCGCAAATTCAATTTGAGATGCTCTATATCAGGGGTCGGCAACCTATGGCACGCGTGCCCATCTCTGGCACGCCAAGCAATTTTGAATGGCACGCGTACCTATTCAAAGTTTACACATTAATTCTGTAATCTGTGACATGTTTCGAAATTAAGTAAATAATCGGAGACAGTATTACTTTAACGATACAAACAAAAACGATATATTATATAGGTCACTAGGTATTATTACCAAAAAACTACAAAATATATATTTTGTAATTTATAATTTTACTGAATGCATTGGTTTGGCTTTAATTTCGGCAAGTATTAAAGACGGCAAGCCTCAAAATATAAGCCTAGGCAAAAACACAAATAAACGTCCTTAATTCAGATCAAAAGAGCCGCTATAAGGCGGTTTTTGTTTAACTTGACTTCAATCGTTCCGACGCGCGCCGCAACTCTTTTTATATTGCCGAACTTTAGTTTTTGTTAGATTTAACTCCTAAGCGGCCCTTTGATTGCAATTGGCGCGTTGTAGATAATAATTTTTGTTCTAAGAAATTTAGTAAACGTAATTATTGGAATTTTCTGGAAACATTATTTTTCTATATATAGCAAGCGACTACACATTTGGATCATTTAGTATAGAAGTAACATCCGTTCCAGTCAATAGTCGTGGAAAAGTTTAAAAATTAAAATTACGTTGCGTTATGGCCGCGAAGAAACAGAAGGTAGACGTTCAATCATTTCAAACTTCATGGACAACAGATTACGGTTTTGTACAGCAAAACGATCGGGCCATTTGTGTCCTATGTCGGGAAAGTTTTCCGGACATCTAGTGTTCAACGACATTTCCAGATAAAACATGAATCGTCATTTAAAGATAACGCTGATAAAAGGGAGGCAATACAAAGAGCAAGTAAACAATACGAGAAACAGTCAACATTCTTTAGCAAAGTTTTCCAAGAAAAAAATCAGGTAATTGAATGCAGTTTCAAAATTGCACATTCGTTGGCACAAAAGGGTAGGCCGTTCACTGACGGAGAATTTATGAAGCAAACGTTTTTGAGTACTGGCGAGATTTTATTCGACGACTTGCCCAATAAGGATACAATATTGGCCAGGATTAGGGATATACCGGCATCAGCGCGGACCATAGAGAGACGAATTACCGAAATAACACAAAATGTCCAAAAACAGCAGAGAGACGCTAGGAACGGAGTTTTGTATTTAGTGTAGTATTGGATGAAAGTGTCGATATTAATGACATTGCCCGTTATGGCAATCGTTGCGCGATACTTCGATGGTGGCAGTGTGTATGAAGAGCTGATTTGTCTGCTCCCATTGCAGGGAACTACAAGAGGAGAGGATATATTTTCAGAATTTGTTAAACATTTTAAAAAGCGGAACATTGATTTAAATAAAAATTTTCGCATAACGACAGATGGCAGATGATTGGGAGACATAAAGGATTTGTTTCCCTCCTCATTGAAAGCATGGGTCGATCAGTTTTGAATTTTCATTGCATAATTCACCAAGAGAGTTTGTGCGCTAAAATCTCCGCTGGAAAGTTTAAAATCCGTGATGAATAGGGTGGTTAAAATAGTTAACTACATTGTCGGTCGTTCTTCACTGATCCATAGACAATTTAAGGCGTTTCTGCAGGAATTAGAAAGTGCATATTCAGATATACCATTACACAATAATGTGCGCTGGCTCAGCCGTGGTAAAATGCTCTCTAGATTTGTGCAATGTCTGGGCGAAATTAAATCGTTCTTGTTGGAGAAAAATCAAGTGGATGCTTATCCTGAACTAGAAGATAAGAACTGGATCTGTATGTTAATGTTTCTTACTGATATTACAAAGTTACAAGGTTCAGGCAAAGCAGTTCTGGATTTATACGAATCCTGGAAATCATTCAAATTAAAAACAGATTTATTTATCAGCGATATTACTACAAACACATATAAATATTTTCCAAATTTAAAAACTTATATATCCAGTGTCGACGATGGTGCACTAATCGACGAAATTCTTAAATATATGACTAATTTAAAAGAGGAGTTTATCGTGAGGGGTCAAGATTTTGATAAACATGTTCGCTTTTTTAATCAAACCAGATTTAATGGATTTTTCCAGCAGTTGCTTTGACATATCTCTTTTCTCATGGATGGACATTAAGGATTTTGATTTTCAATACATTGAATTTAAAAGCTCCGAGTTATGGAACACGAAATTTGTAGAATTAAGAATGGTATTAGAAGGTGACTGCCAGAACCATTCAAATGAGATACTTAGTTGTTGGATGAGTTTACCAGAGAAATTTATTTGTCTTAAGAAAGTAGCGCACTAGGTCCTAGAACTAGTATAATAAAATTATTTGTTAAATGTTAAATTTTTTTTGTAATTAAACCTTCTAAAAGCAATATTTTAAGTTAATTTAAGTTAATCTTTGTTAATTGTAGTTGTAGTAAGTACCTATGTCGGCACGCAAAATGTTGTATGGATGAAAACTGGCACCCCTTAGTTAAAAGGTTGCCTACCCCTGCTCTATATCATAGGTTCCCAACGGGGGCGGTACCGCTCCTGCCCTAGTCAAGTCTTGGCAAGTTGGTAAACAAAAACGCGATTCACGCAATCAAACATGTTTCGACAAAAATGTGGGAACTTGTAATGAGTTTTTTACAGAGCAAGTACACCGGCATTACAAACAAGCAAACGCATACAAATTGATGCGTGCACAAAATCTAATCTATAAAAGGCGGGTATAGCTCTAGGAATGTCTTATTATTTTTGTGTGCTTCCATAATAATCCATATTCATGAGTGAAAGTGATGGAAGTCATTATAGCCATTATTTTTATAACTATCTATGAACCGTGGCAAAATTTGTATTTCAAAATATCTGAATCTAAGAAGAAAGGCCTGCAGTACAGTATTGAGTACTTGAAATATGGATTTACTCACCCTCCTACAAACTAATCATTACCTATGTGTTTAATTTGACAAAAAGTTTTTTCAAATGAAGCTATGGAGCCTTCTAGGCTACAAGTGCAGTTGAATAAAATGCATGCTGATAAAAAGGACAAAGATTTATCATATTTTCAAGGACTGGAAAAGAAATATTTAAAAGAGCTAACTACATCAAATCTTTTTGCGTCATCTTTTTTTATGGGTCTAGCACACATTCTGCAGAGAAGTTCCTAAAGCGCTCCAGGAGCGGCAGGTGTGCGAAAAAGCGATATACGTTGTTCTTGAATCGCTGTAAATTTTACTCGGTGGGAAACACAGCCCTGGGCAAGTTATTCCAAAGGGATGGTGTTCTCCATATAAAAGACTGCTTGAAAAGCATTGTACGAGAAGTAACAAGCTGAACCTCATTCGGAGGTGAAGTATTAGCGCGACGTGTATTTCGAATATGCACCGCTCTGGGAGGAATTACTTTCCATGAAAATACTTGTAGAACAGACTCAAGTTACCAGCCATTCTTCGATGTTCCAGTGAAACAAGGCCGCCGGTCAGTTCCATGTCTCCAGTCAGGCGAACAGCTCTTCTCTGAACAGAATCCAACAAATGCAGTGTATGTTTGGGTGCGGAGCCCCAGATATGGCAGCAGTATTCCATAGTTGGTCAAATTTGAGCTTTGTAAAGAATTAACAGTTGTTGTGGAGTGTAAAGCTTTTTGATTCGAAATAATATTTCCAACTTTTGAGAAGCTCTCCTTGCTATGCCTGCAACATGTTCATGCCAGGATATATTTGCTCCCAAAATAACGCCCAACAAATTGAGTGACGATGCTAGGGAAATGAAGTGCCCCGACATAACTATGTCGGGTTTGGCAACGTTAACTGCTGCCTGGGTTTTTGTAACTTTAAATTCCACTTGGTTACTATCACCCTAAGATAGAAATTTTTCCAGGTTTTTGTTAAGTTGAACGACCTTCTGCTGTCAGCGAATCTTCGCTGTAGCTGATGTCCGAGCGTATGAAGAGATAAGCGTACTGTCATCTGCAAAGCTGTAGATTGGATTCCTGGTCTTTTCCAGCAGATCGTTAATGTAAATGAGAAAGAGGGTAGGAGACAGTATGAAGCCTTGGGGCACACCGGCGTTGTTACTGAAGGTGTTACAAAGAAATCCGTCGACCACCACTCGTAAAGAACGTTCTCTGAGGAAACATGGGAGCCACAAACAGAATCTTTCAGACATACCAGAAAAGCGTAGCTTAACCAACAGTCCATCGTGCCAAAAACGGTCGAATGCCTTGGACATGTCAAGAGCAACCGCTTGAGATTCTCCAAAGTATTCAATTGCGTTGTTCCAAACATGTGTTACATAAATCAGAAGATCTCCTGTTGATCTATGTTTACGAAAGCCATATTGGTGATCTCTATTAATGTTGAATCGTCCAAGATATTTTATAAGATGCTGATTGATAACCTTTTCCATGACTTTCGATATTATTGAAAGCAGTGCCACTGGTCGGTAGTTATTTGGCAAGGTCTTCTTGCCTTTTTTAGGTGTCGGCTGAACTGTGGCACATTTTCAGCAGGAAGGAAATATTCCCTTTCTGTAGGATGGGTTGAAAAGTCTACAGAAAACTGGTGTCTGTTCCCTCGAACAGTTTTTGAGAACTATGGCAGGTATTCCGTCAGCGCCAGAAGCCTTCTTGGTGTCTAGCTTCATTATATTACGCTTTATGATGCGCTGTCTGAAGACAACCTCGAGCATCCTTGACTGCAATATGGAAATGTAGGTGGTAAGTGTTGAAGGGCGAAATCGGCAGTGAAAAAAAATTTTTTTACTGGGTCATCGAGTGTGATGTCAAATGAAAGCTTGTGAAAAGACATATATATATATATATATATATATATATATATATATAATGTAATACTTGCGCACACTTTTCTTTGTATTATTTTAAAAAAATCGCGAAAAATCGCTATCCCCTACCTTATCTCGAAAAGTACTGATCAAAAAATTTTGAAAAATTCTTGAATATTCTCCACGGGGTACAGATTGAACGAAAATTATCACGAGTGCATTACCCTTAATAATTTATATGGTATAAAAAAAAATTCAAGGTCAACAGTTTTCAGTAAAGATTGGAAACAAACTTTATTGAAAACTCATTTGGGGTGTGTTTTGTGAAGTCACTGATCATTTTATACCACCGTAACAAAATTTTTTATTTTAAAAGCAATTATCGTATGGAACACTAATTGTGCAAGTTCAATTTGCACTTGACCGGTTATTGTGTATAGTATACACAAAATTATGAGTAAAATGTGTTTCCGGTTTAGCCTCAAGAAATATTTACCTGTTTGAATAACCATTTATCCATATTACCAATCCTAACAATATTAAGATCTGATCACAATGAGATTGCTTTGTTGCACAGGACATAAATCGAAATTTTAAATATTTCAGCATTTCTTTTATTATTATTGAAATTTATTATATTATTTAGTATATTACTGGTGAAGTAATTTTTTCACCCTGTATATATATATATATATATATATATATATATATATATATATATATATATATATATATATTACAGTAAAGAGAAATATATATTTTTTTATGATTGTTATCAAGTTTATACTCTTTTATTTTAGTAAATGGATCAGCGAACTGCGCTAATTTACCCAAAAACCCGGTTTGTGACGTGGAAAATACACAATACGATAATTCGTGCCTCTTGGCACATCACAACGCCAAATTGGCTTATAGAGGTCCGTGTTTACACAGATGTGGACATAAAGGACAGGTAAATTAATATTTAAGGTAGCAAGATTTACATTCGAGATTTACACTTTCGATTACAAACAGGACATTTCTCTTTATGAACAACATCCATGCTCAACAATATCTCCCAGTACTGGTCTCAATAATCTCCGTATCGAATTTTTAGTTTAGTAACCTATATACAGTGAAGTCTGTTTATAACGAATTTATAGCGAATTTCTGGTTAAAACGAACTATTTTATAATGCACGAAAAAATTTCAATAAGACCAATGCAAATTTTTATCGGTTATAACGAATCCGGTTATAACGAACTTCCGGATAAAGCGAACCAAATTTGGATGTTTTGTGTCCGTTTATAATGAACTTGCCACTCCCTGTGCTCGATCTCGCGCCACTTGATCTAAGGAATTCATCAAAACTCGCTGGGAACCCCTATTCTACTTGTTTCTGCCGCGTCGCTAGTTCGAGCAGTATAATTTTCAATTCACTTGTGTTATGCGGTTCTAATGCATATTTGATCAAAGTAGCAAAGTGAATGTTTAAGTTTTTATTTTAAAATGAGTACAAAAAAACGTAAAGCGCTTACTTTAAAAGACAAACACGATATTATAAGGAAAATATAAAATGGAGTTAAACAAAGGGATGTTTGCAAACAGATGAATTTACCTAAATCTATGGTTTCTACCATATGGAAGAAGAGACAAGAAATCTTATCAATCTATGATAAAAGAAACTTTAGTTGTAAAAAAGTAAGAGAATCTACACATGACCAAGTCGTTAAAGGACTCCTTAAATGGTTTAGTCAAAAATGACATGAACATGTTCCTATTACTGGCTAAACTTTACGAGAGAAAGCTAGTGAATTGGGAAAGAAAATAGAGAACACCAAGTTTAACTGTTCTAGAAGTTGGATTGAACGATTTAAAAATCGACAAATATTAGTGGAGGTAAGATAGTAGGAGAAACTGCAGGAGTGGATATGACTGTTATGAATATGTGAACATTTTTAATGCGGATGAAACGGGTTTGTTTTACAAGATGACGCCTGATACACGTAAGACATTAAAGTTTGCCGGAGAGAATTGTGCTGGTGGAAAATTATCAAAAGTAAGGATTACTGTCTTAGTAACTGTAAATATGTCTGGAACAGAGAAAATAAAATTGTTGGTGATAGAAAAGTCCGCCAATCTCAGGTGTTTTAAAAACAAACATTTACCAGTAAAGTACAAATCAAACAGTAAAGCTTGGATGAGATCAGAAATTTTTAAAAATGAACTGATCGAATGAGACAAAGAATTAAAATTCACAAAAACAAAAAAATATTACTTTTTTTTGACAACTGTCCAGCGCACCCCGAAGTTGATCTACAGCAAATAAAATTGGTTTTTATGCCTCCAAACACAAGTGCAAAGCTCCATCCTATGGATTAAGGTGTGATACATTCTTTTAAATGTCACTATAGAAAAATTTTGCTTATGAAAAATGTTAGAGCTGTAACTCTCTTGGACGTTATAAACTTTATCCATATGGCTTGGCAAAGAGTCAGTAGAGAAACCATTGCTAATTGTTTTAAGCATGGTGAATTTTTAAGAAAGTAATGTAGATGTGACTCACATGATAAGCTACCGTTGACTCACTGGATTGAAAAACATCGAGAAGATCCTATTGATTGTCTAGAATTTGTTTACAATGCTGACATTCAACAAAGTACAGTGGAAATCGAGATTAAAAAGAGGTTTAATCACTTTAATTTTGAAGAATATGCATGTGAATTAATGACGATAGAAATATTAACTGATGATCAAATTGCGACATCAGTGACTTAGATGTTAGGCGATAATGACAATGAAGACGAGTTTGGAGAACGAGATAATATTTATGTTCCATCCATTTCAGAAATGACTAAGAAAATGACTAAAACTCGCAATTTTTTGGAATCTCGTGCAGTTCCTGAACATATATGGTCTAGTTTTTGTGACCTTGACAATTATATAAACATCATTTCTTTTTCAAGTAAAATTGTACAAACGAAAATTACTGATTTTATTGTATAAACTACGTATTTTAATATTTTCGTTTATACTCGTATATGTACCAACATACATAATAATAACTTTAGTGTGACTTATTTTATTTTCCTTTGAAGGTTTTTTTTAATTTAATAATTATTATTATTCATTTTTTTAAGCATTTCCGCCAAATCTAAATAAAAAATAGTGAAAAATGATATTAAATTTTGTTTACTGTTTGTGATGAACTTCGGATAAGGTACCTGAGGTAAATAAGGCCCAGGGGGTAATAAGGCCCACATTTCAAATTTCGCGGAAAAACATTTCTATGACACTTCACTGTTTACGCATACGTGCACAATATCGGTGTGAATGTTTCCGTATTGGTCCGCAGTCGCTAGCGCCGCCATCTTGCCAGTGACGTGCGATGCGTTGATGAAGTGACCGGCTACTGTGCAATTTTATAATTTTCATACCAAGAAACTGTAAGTATTTTTACGTTTAATTCAATAATTGACTAATAACGCTGTATTTATTATCTTAAGTATGTCTTGTACAATACAATGGATATGGTTTTTCCTAGCCAGAGAAAGATTCTTTAGGTTTATTAGGTTATTTTGTAAAAAGGTGGCATGAGGTTAATAAGGCCCATTATAACGGTACTTGGGCCTTATTGGCCTCTTAATATTTGAGTATCAGATTGAATTTTTTTGTGTTCTAGGTCAATGTACTATGTGAATTTTACTGTCAATATATGTGTAACATTGTTACAGATTTTGATTAAAATGCCTCCAAAGAGAGCTCAGTGGACAGAAGACAATTTACGGGCCGCTTTGGCGGCAATAGAACGAGGGCAGCTGACGCAACGAGCTGCAGCTGAACGTTACAACATTCCAAGACGAACTCTCCGAAATCACATAAATTCAAAAAGTACTATTAAGCGCTTAGGTCGTAGTTCCATATTGACAATCGACCAAGAAAAAGATCTTGTACAACGCATTATACGATTTGCTAACATTGGTGTACCTGTTACTCCAAAAGTCATACGGAGACAAGCATTTTTATTTTGCGAGAATTATGATATTAAACACAATTTCAATAAAGACTCTGGCATTGCGGGCAAAGACTGGCTTAAAATGTTTTTGAAAAGGAACCCAGAAATTTCCAAAAGAAAAGCCCAGTTTATGAATCCAGGCAGAGTACAAAAATTAAACCGTCCTATTGTTGTTCAGCATTTCCAAGAAGTGAAAGACCTATATGAGGAATTAGACATTCTACAGAACCCGCAACGACTCTATAATATGGATGAAAAGGGGTGTAGACTCACTATTCATCATCAACAAACTGTTTTGGCGCAAAAAGGAGCTCGTCGAGTCCATTTGATTGCACCTGAGCACGCCGAAAATGTTACCATAGCAATGTGTGTTAATGCTGTTGGTACCGCTATCCCACCAATGATCATCTTTAAAGGCCAAAGACAAAAACCAGAATATAATGATAACTTACCAGCTGGATCTCTCGTAAAGATGGCTCCAAAAGGAAGTATGACCACGGAGTTATTTATAGAATTCATCAAGCATCTGGGAAAGTATAAAACGCAGGGAAAAGTCTTGTTAATCTTTGATGGAGCGTCCTCGCACCTGGATTATACAATTGTTGAAGAAGCAGACAAGCATGATATTGTGCTTTATTGTTTGCCTAGTAACACAACCCATGAACTTCAACCCCTCGATAAATCCGTCAATAAGTCTTTTGAGCATCACTGGGATCAAGAAGCTATGACATACATGTATCAAAATCCTGACAGACGCTTGACGAAATCGAACTTCAACAAAATATTCTCAAAAGCTTGGTCGAGGGCATTGACTCATGAAAATATAATAAATGGATTCAGGGCTACTGGATTGTTTCCATTCAACCCTGATGTATTACCAGATGAAGCATTTGCACCAGCGATCTTGACCGAACATCCTCCTCCACAAACTTCAACTATTATTGAGGCAAACATAGAGTACCCTGAAGTAACGTCACGTTATGACACTGTTTCACCATCAATACTTAACAACGAAGAATGTACTATTGCTGACATTGTTACCCCAGAAAAGCAAATTGGTGTAAGGGCTTTAACTGATATTGCTACATCAACCTTTCCTGTGAAAGTTCCACAAAGCAAAAATACAAATTGCAATGCTTCAACTCCATCGCCAAAACCATCAACATCTGGTATTGTGACAAAACGTCCTCTTATTCTAAGTTCAGACTCAGAGACTGATATTGAGCCTGACGCTGTACAGAAGATGTTGAATAGAAATGATCACACCAGAATCAATTTATATACCTCCGAAGAAGACTCAGACGATGATACTCCGCTAGCCAGTCTTAAAACAAAGGAAACTAAATCCCCGTTTCAAGAACTTATGCCAACTCCAAACTATGCTGTAATCAAAGACAAACCAAGAAGAAAGGCCATCAATTATAGAGGTCAACGGATTATTAGGGACCTTTTTAAGAAACGAGAAGAGCTAAAAGAAAATGAGATGATAAAGGTGAAAAAATCAAAAAAAGCCAATCGGGAAAAACTAAAGATCGTAAGAATAAGTCTGGAAAAGATAGCAGTAAGGTTAAGAAGTCAAAAATAATTGAATCTGAATGGTTCTGCCATGCTTGCAAAGAAGGACGTGTTTCGGACATGCGGCAATGTGTCCAATGTTTTAAATGGTACCACGAAGAGTGTGTCGGACTCTCAATCGAAGATAAAGATATGTTTTATTGCTGTGACTGTGATTAAACCAAATACTTAACTATATTTTACCGTCTCAGTATAAATAATTTGTTTGTTAATCGTTTTTATTTTTATTTTGCTTGCAGAAGATATTTTTTTTTTTGTTTTGAGAGTCTATTTTTTGATTCTAGGAATATAATTGTGATACTAAAGAACTGAGTTAGGTACCTTTAATTAAAGTCTGATTTTAAGTCTTAAAAATTAATATAAAAGTAATTACATTGTTTTGTTTAATAAGAAAAGAACTGATTATTTAAGTTTTCAAAGTTACAGAACATGTTGTGATTGTACTAAGTACCTTAATTAAGACCACTAGTTCCTTGAAACTAAATTGTCTACGATTAATATTAAGAGGGCAATGAGGCCCACGTTTAATAAATAAAGGAAAATGATTAAATAAGTAAAAAACAACAATTTACTTTTATTTTAACTTATTTCTAGGTAAATTTAGGACGATTTACTGTAAAAATAAAGCAAATTTTTATATGGGCTTTAATATACTACCGTAGTATAATAAGACCCCTGAGAAGGGTTTTTAAAAAGTGTATTTTCTTATTAAAAAATATGTTTTTCTTAATTGTTTTACACCATTTATTACAGCAACATGTACAAGCTATGTAAACAATATGTTTTTGACATCCTATACGCATTATACTCAGATTTAAAGCAATATTTTTTTAGGTGGGCCTTAATTGCCACCGGTACCTTATAGCGAACCATTTTTAGCGATTTTTTGGAGTTCGTTATAAACGGACTTCATTGTATTTTGAACGGTTTTCCACACGTTGTAGGTTATTAAACATATAAACATAATATTCGTTGTCAGTAACCTGCTTAAATGTACAGTTTTTACATTGTTCAATAATACGAGTAAATTCCAGAGTTCTATTCACAAAGTGGACATCTAACAATGATTTTTCCTTAAAAAGAAAACGGCCACCAATATTATAATTATTTTATTCGAATTGCGTGTGAACGTGATTAAAAACACTTATTTGGGTTGACAAATAAACTATTTTTATGACAGCAGATATGAGATTTGTTGTAATCAGATTCTATATCATGCTAGTTACTGGCATTAGTTACTCTCTTGTACTTCCCCGTGGGGCTGCGAGATAAAATATCACCCTCGATATGTTCTGCCTGTCGTAGAAGGCGAAAAAAAAAAACAACTTAGGTGGTAGATACTCAGATCCCATCAGGCAGCGCCCGGTGTGATACCATCGCATCGGCTTAGGCTGCGTAAAGTTGTTTAATATTTCGTGGCTGTGCCGATGTCCTCGGACCGTGGGGCCAATTAGTATGATACAAAAAATGGATACAAAAAATTCCGGAGGTAAAATAGCCCCTCGTTCGGATTTCCAGGTGGGGGCTGATACAGGTGCGTCAACATACAGAAATCACAACTTTAAAATAGATTTTTGGTACGTACGAGGTTTAAACTGCAACAATACCTGCAATCAAATAAACCTCATGTACTTGCACATAATATCTTTGTTTGTGTCTGTAACAGATGTAAGGAAATTATCGACGAAACCAAGAAGGCACTCAATCAATGAATTAGAAAAAACTTCTTGCTTGCCCGAAGAGTTTTAGGTCCTTCTGGGCAGTCGCTAAGGTAATTAGTCAAAATTTCACCAATTCCACTATACCAGTGCTCACACGGCCAGATAATTCTATTGTAACAATACCTGTTGAGAATGCGAACTTGTCCGCTGATCGCTTTGCTTCACATTCTGGTGTCGATTTCCAAGGGAAAATACCACCTACTATTGCAGTGCAGTCAAAGATGCCCGATATTGTTTTCAAACAGCGTAACATAAAACGTATTTTAATGAAGCTAGACACCAAAAAAGCTTCTGACGCTGACAGAATACCAGCTATAGTACTCAAACACTGCGCGAGAGCTAACACTATTTTTTTGTAGACTGTTCAACCTATCCCACAGAAACGGAACATTTCCTTCCTGCTGGAAATGCGCCACAGTTTAGCCGATACCCAACAAAGGCAAGAAAACCTTGCCAAACAACTACCAACCAGTCACACTACTTTCAATAATATCGAAAGTCGTGGAAAAGGCTACCAATCAGCTTCTTTTAAAATTTCCATTGAAATATACAGGGTTTCATTAGAAAAAGTGCGAAAATATTTTCATGTGTTTTTGCATTATTCACGAGAATAAAGTACTTTTCAGTACTACTGGACTAATACCCCTAGATATATACATAAAACGTGAGGCTATCTATAACGCCTGTCGAATGAGAATAATTGGAAATTAAAACAACAATCTGCACAGTTTGGGCACACAAGAGTTGTGGATCTAATCGTCGACAAACTCTTGGATATGTAATCTGATTATATGACAGCGTCGTATAATTTCGAAAAACCATATAGAATTGGATGTGATCTAAATCTAGAGATGGATCAAAAACTTCGAGCGGAGTAGGCGCTAGTATATATGCAAAAAGCCTAAGTCGAAGTTCAACATTCCACTAGGGACAAGTGAGTGTAAACGTAACCTGTTAGAACCAACTATGAAGCTAATAGACCTTCTTAAAGGGACCAAGAAAGTAGAGCACAGTAAGACAAGAGCTTGCAATACACAAATAGGCACAATCGACTACCCCGTCTATCATCAACCAACCCCGAAAAATTTGACAGAGAACAAAAGAAAAATTTTCACCATCAAAATTAGTTCATAAAATAATAATAATTGGGAACTAAAAGAAACATAAATATTCATAGTTAAATCATAACATGTCTATTAGCCTTCGCGAACGCTTTGAATAAATTTTATTTCAAAACTATACAAAATAACGTTAAAATCCCAGCAGAAAAGTTATAACTTAATATACTATGTCTTACTGTCGAACTGTTTCGAAAAGTTTTTAGACGTTATGTTTTTTAGAAACAAAAATCTGGCGACATAATAAAAGAAAATAAAAAAAGATATAAAAGTTTTATTCTTGTTTAAAACAAATTTATGAAACGTCGTGTCGTGGGATGACGAGTGTTTTTTTTATGTAATTTGAGCGTCGAATACATGTTTAAAAAAATACTGGAGGGGTTTATACAGTGTTACATTATATAATTTGTAACTTAAAACGCAAGCTTGGTAAAATATTGATTTATTGAGAATCTAGAACTTGTTTGCCGCTTCGCTCACATGAATTTGAGAATATGACTTGGTATTAAGATACAAAGCGGGTTTATGCGGATTGTAATTTATGTTTGAATTTAATTTACTGCGCAAAATCATCATTCTTATATGATTTCGCATGGTAGGGTTATTGTTAGATCTCTATTTACAGTGCCACCTCGATAATCCGGATCTCCATTAAACCGGATTCTTTAATAATCTGGACAAACATTTCTATTGCATTGTGTACTTTATAATCCGGATTTGATAGTACTAGGTAATCTGGACCTGCGTTTTTAGACATCTACTTAATTTAAACTACATGGGAAAACTGAAATCGATAGTGAGGGGATTCCCCTAACTTCCAGTCTAATACATCTGGGATTCACACAAACTGTAGGTGCCTTTGATTTGCCTATAACGCATCGCGTATCGCGTCTAAAGGTTAAGGACTTTGTAGTTGTTTGTTTAGTGTCACAAGTACAACATACCTACGTTCTATTTTACTTTAAGTGGTTCATATAAGCATGTAAACGTTTTTTTTTACGTATATGTACCTACATATTAAAATGCCTTCTAAAAGAAAACATTTTACACTAACAATAAAACAAAAGTCCGATATATTAGAAAGACTAGTTCTTGGTGAAAGCAGAAAAGTGTTGGCAAATGAATACGGAGTAGGAACAATCCACAATTTCGGATATAAGAAAGAAGGGAAAATCAAAAGGTATGTATATATGATTTATTTGAAAGATAATTTTGGACACTCACTATGGACGTGTAACTTCTTTTAGATTTATTTCCAAATGTGATACGAAAAGCCGAATATCCAGAAATGGAAACTCGTTTGTATACATGGTTTTGTACGCAACGATCAAAGCACGTCCCAATTTCCTACGAAATTTTATCAGGCAAAACAAAACAGTTTTATAGTGAAACCTACGGGAATGATAATTTTAGAGCTAGCAGAGGCTGGATTTCTAACTTCAGAAAAAGACATGGTCTGCGTGCTTTAAACGTTTGTGGCGAAAAACTATCCAATGATGGAAGTGCCGTCGATCCTTTCCTAACTTTATTCGCAGATAAGATAAAAGAATTAAATCTTGGACCTAGTCAAATATACAATGCAGATGAATCAGCTCTGTATTGAAAAATGTTGCCTGAAAAAAAACGCTGGTTCGTTCTCAGGAAAGGACCGCGCCAGGTCGAAAAATAAACAAAGAACGCGTTATCTTTCTAGCATGTTGCAATGCTGATGGATCACAAAAATTAAAGTTGTTAGTGATAGGAAAGGCAAAACAACCGAGGGCTTTTAAAAATGTGAAGATACCTGTTGAGTACAAATCATCTGCCAATGCATGGATGACTACAGCAATTTTCTTAGACTGGTTTCATCATTCTTTTATGCGTCAAGTCAAAAGTCATTTAAGAAGTCTCAACTTGCCTGAAAGAGCCCTGCTAATCGTTGATAACGCTTTGAGCAATGGAACTATAGAAGAGCTGACTAGTGAGGATAGACAGTTTACAACATTATTTCTTCCACCAAATTGTACTGCACTTTTGCAGCCTATGCAGAATGCAATCAGACTGACAAAATTATTTTATCGGAAAAGTCTTTTAGCCTATATTTTATCAAATAATGAAGAGAACCTTGTTAGGTTATTAAAAAGCATTAACCTAAAAGATGCTGTATGTCTACTATGCAATTCATGGGAAAAAGTCTCCCCTGAAGTCTTGAAAAAGTCCCTCCTGAAGTCTTGAATTATGGCTTATGTGGCAGATACCAACCCAGACACTGAATATGATGCTGAAGATCTGATTCCTCTGAGTGAATTGCGGCACAATTTGCTTTCCACGAATGTAGAAATTAAAGGTAAAGCCTGAAATTTTTCTTTTAGTATTTTTTTGGTTAATTCGTAAATATTTAACATATGTTTCAGATATGCTTAATGTTCTCACTAAGCAGAATCTCACGAACGTGGAAATATGTAATTGGCTTGAAAATAATGAAGATTTGTTACCACTGGAAGACATAGATGATACAGATGTACAACACGAGAGTGATAATGAAGGTTCAGAGTTAAATACTAATACAGACTAGACTGTAAGAACACTGTGAAGAATGATGAGGCAGTTAAAAGTTTCAATGTGCGTGAGATGGGCAAGTGATGTTCTTATACTTCAAAGGTTAAAAGAAATTGCTTTTATGATGAACCAGAGAAGGGTCAAGCAAACAAAATTACAAATTTTTTTACAAAATAAACTAAAACTTGATAAGATATGCTTCTATTTTAAATATTATTCTATATATGTACTATTTTTTAGTTGTTTCGTATTAAATGATTCGTTTTTTAATATAAATAATGTCCTGCTTCAGTAATTCGAATTATTTACTAATTCGGATCACCGCGGTTTTAATTAGTCCGGATTATCGAGGTCGCACTATAATTAGTTTTAATAGCATATTTGTTATATATATGTATATGTGGAGTCTCGATCATAAGGGGTATAGTACAAATAGCCATAAACAATATGAGAAGATGATGTCAAAATGAGGGACTGGGTCTAATCTTAAACCATACTACTGACCTGGTACTTTTCTTAAACAACAAATCTGGGAAACGGTAACACTTCTGGATAATGTTCTGCGGTATAAAAAATTAGTGGAACATCTCAGAATATTAATATAGGGGAAATTAATTCTGAAAAGAACATACTTTATGCGAAATCAACAAAACTACGAAGCCTTGTCAACATGTAGGCAAGCCTTTGGTTGCTTTTGGGTATTGCGGTAGGGAATATATTGAATATACCCGGTTGTAATGAAGCCACAAATTACATATAAGACGTTATATGACAACTGTAGGAAAAAATATATGATAAAACATGATTTTTTATATCCGCAGGTATGTGGAATTAATGGAATAACTTACTCGTCCGAATGTGCTGCCTATGCTGACATGGTATCGGTAGATTATGAAGGACCTTGCTCTTCTATTGGACTTATAACTAACGTCAAGTCGAAACAATGTTCCAATGTTAAATGCACTAAGCTGTCGGACCCAAATTGTTTAGGTAAGATTTGTGTATGGTATTTATTTTGAAAAATATTTGTAAAAAATATAAATAAAGGGTCAATAAATCAAATTGATAATAAAAAAGCTAAAGATATTAACTTTTAGGTAATAGAAATGTTCAATTTTCTGTATACCGCCAGTAAAGTTAACGAAAAATTTTATGCTTTTGTCGCCAAAGTTTCGATTTACTATATATATATATATATATATATATATATATATATATATATATATATATATATATATATATATATATATATATACATATATATATATATATATATATATATATATATATATATATATATATATATATATATATATATATATATATACAGTGACTCACAGCTTAAATGATGCAGTCGCTATAAGAAAAGAGTAACTGGTCTCAGTGCCTCTTTATTTATTTTGAAAAAACAACTTATTGAAATTAAATTAGTAAAGAGTCTTCTAAAAAAGTAAGAATTACTTTTTGTCTTAAATATGCCTTACTTAATTAACAATAAATAATTAATTAAATTATATGCGATTTTAACGTCACAGCTTAAATGATGCAAAATTCAATACACCAAAATTATTAGAGAAAACAAACTGTAGAATTTGAAATAAGCCTGCTAATATTTGGTCGGGCCTCCCTCATTATCAATAACGACTTGTAATCTTCTGGACATTGATTCAACTAACTTTCTAGTATACTCCGGGGAAATAGTGTTCCATGCTTCAGTAATTTTTTTTTACTTTTAATTCAGTTTTATTTGATATTGGGGCACTATTTACTTTATTTTTTAATGCCAGCCACAAATTTTCAATTACGTTTAAGTCTG
Organism: Pachyrhynchus sulphureomaculatus; assembly: GCA_019049505.1. Taxonomy (NCBI): domain Eukaryota; kingdom Metazoa; phylum Arthropoda; class Insecta; order Coleoptera; family Curculionidae; genus Pachyrhynchus; species Pachyrhynchus sulphureomaculatus. The sequence goes on from CM032455.1 coordinate 34,108,020, forward strand.
GTGACTGGGCTGGTGTTTTAATTAATTTGTTAATTTGGACAGTTTATAAAGCAACCAACTGCGGACTCGAAATGACGTGTGCTTTGGATCATTGTCGTGATAGAACCGATAATTGTTTTCAATATCTAATTTTTGGGCACTAGCGACGAGATGCTGCCTTAGTATATCCAAGTACACATATTGGTTCATATTCCCTTCAATGAAATGCATGTTACCTACTCCTGCAGATGACATACAGCCCCATAACATCACTCCACCTCCACCGTGCTTTACCATAGCTTTCATATTTTTCAATTTTAATTCTTCGTTAGGCTTTCTCCACACTGATATTTTTCCATCGGACCCAAATAAGTTTATTTTGGTCTCATCAGCAAATATTACTGAATTCCAGAAGTTCAAGTCTTTATTGATATGCTCTCTGGCAAATTTCAATCTCACGCGTCTATTTCTTTGGCTAATGAAAAGCTTATTTCTAGCAGTTCGACCATGTAAATTATTATTTCCGTCGAACTGTTTCGGAGTTACACCTTTTTCCAAACTGTCTTTCCACCTCGGCGCATAACTTTGGCGCACTTTTTTTTGGATTGTTTGATACCTCTCTTAAAATCTATCTTTTTTCACGTTCATTGAAGATCTTATTTGAAGCCAACCTTGACTTATTCTCGACTCTATTTCCATTCCGGTAACGTTCAATGATATGCTGAACAGTTGACGGACATTTATTTACCATTTTGGCTATGTCTCTTTGGCTGTATCCATTCCTGTAATGAGTAATAATTAAATTTTTCTCAGAAATTGTAGTTCGACGACCCATTCTTAAACAATTTCGTTTTATTGAATGAAAAAATGTCAAACTAAACAAAAAACAATTGCACTAAGAAATCAAAGCAACGCCGCCTTCGTATCTTTCAAAATGCGATAAGTTTTGACCCCTGTTGTTATTTTGCATCATTTAAGCTGTAACGTTAAAATTGCATATGATTTGATTAATTATTTATTGTTAATTAAGTAAGGCATATTTAAGACAAAAAGTAATTCATACTTTTTTAGAAGACTCTTTACTAATTTAATTTCAATAAGTTGTTTTTTTCCAAATAAATAAAGAGGCACTGAGATCAGTTAGTATTTTCTTATAGCGACTGCATCATTTAAGCTGTGAGTCACTGTATATATATATATATATATATATATATATATATATATATATATATATATATATATATATATATATATATTTGGGTTTAACTGTATACATACACAAGTAATATATAACAATTATTCAACTAAGTCTTGTGTTCCCATTCGCCTTCTCCAAACCTCTCTATCGTCCGCCGTCTCTTCGTCCATTCCTCGTGACCTCATGGCTTGTCTCATATCTTCATTCAAGGATCTACGTGGTCGTCCTTTTTTATTTCTTCCCGGTAGTTTCCATGTCCAGAGTCTTTTGGGCCATCTTGTATCGTTCATTCTGAATAGGTGACCAAACCATTTTAATCCTCTATTTTCTATTCTTTGTATAATTGTTTCTGTTGCTGCTGTTCTATTGCGTATTTCTTGGTTTGTTATGTGTTGGAATTTGGACACTCCGGCGCTTCTTCTCAGGTAATCCATCTCTATCGTCGTTATTTTTCTTTTATCCTCTTCTTTCATTACCCACAGTTCACTACCATAACGAAAAACCGATTCTACCATTGTTCTTCCAATTCTCTTTTTGTTTTGTGTAGTTATGTTTTGATCCCACTATATTGAGTTAAGAGCTCCTATGATCCTCCTGGCTTGTTGTATTTTATTCTGTACTTTGTTTTTACCTATAGCATTTTTGTTCTCAGTCAGTACTCCTAGATATTTAAATTCCTTGACGTGTTTGACATGTGTATCGTTGTTAATTAAGACATCAAATTCTATTTCCGAGTTCATAACCATATACTCCGTCTTTTCAAGGCTCACCTCTAGTCCCCATTCCTTGTAGTCTATGTATAATCTCTTCAATACATATTCCATATCGAATGCATCTTGTGTTATTATTACTTGGTCGTCTACAAAGATTAACGATAATAGGTGTTTATCACTAATGGGGATGCCCATGCTTTGACAAGTGCGGTTCCATTTCTTTAGAGCGTTGTCTACAAATATATTAAATAAGATTGGTGAAAGGCAACACCCTTGTCTTAGACCTTTTGTAATGTGGATAGCTTCCGAGAGATAGCATCCTTGTTTCACATATCCTCTATTTTCATTATATAACTCTTTTATTGTTGTTATCATCCCTTCTTTAATCCCTACTGCTCTCAAGACATGCCAAAGTTTATTTCTCGGTATACTATCGTATGCCTTCTTAAGATCTTAAAGGTCATTCATCTTTTTGGATCTTCTTTTCTATCAATTGTTGTAAAGTAAACAAGTTGTCTATACACGACCGGCCCGGAGTAAATCCGCTTTGGTTTTCGGATATCTTTCCTTTAATTGTTTCTCTTATTCTATTCTGCAATATTTTACCGTACAGTCTGTTCATAGTGCTTGTAACGCATATACCTCTATAATTATTAGGGTCTTTTCTATTTGCTTTCTTATAGATTGATGAAATGTAACCTTTTTTCCATTCGGTGTTCTTCCTTGTGATATACAATTATTAATTATGCTAGTTATTGTTCTCCACATGGTTATACCTCCATTTGTAATCATTTCTGCAGAGATATCACTTGGTCCGGCCGCTCTTCCATTCTTCATCGTTTTTAGATTTGCTTGTAATAAAAGATAATTTTAATAAAAAACTTCCACAAATTACAAAGCTTAGAGGTATAATTATTCTGAATTTCTCTTGTGTCAGTCCAGAAAGTGATGCTAACGTTTAGTCAATCAACTTGCCGGCTTGATCAGAGCTTCTTCCTAGAACTGAATTCTTCGGAATTTAGTACAAAACTGATTTAATTCCGTTTGTACACGCGTTTTATATCAGTGTACGGGAGGGGGGAGCTTCATGCATGATGTTCGCAGATTGGTAAGAGCTAAAGATCAGTGTCACGATTAAGGTTGTTGGGATGTTTAGATATTTGATTCTTCCTAAGATTGGTGTTCTGTAAGTGCTCAAGTAGAAATGTTACGAAGATATTTTGTCCTTTGATGTACTTTAATTCTAGTACATACTTTTTTCCTCCTTTCGCCGATATAAGTTTGACCACAGCTGCATGAGAGGCCGTCGATTCTTGGAGTTTCAAGGGGAACCTTAACCTTGACAGATCTAAGGTATCGTAAGAGTTTAGGGAACGTAGAAAATCGTGTTAATATTTTATATTTCCGTAGAATTTTCTAAATGTGATCTTAATATATGAAAGGCCTACAATCCCAATCTTCTTATGATGCCAACCCACAGAGGTACTATCGGCCTCAGTATGTTCTACCCTTGTATCCAAAAAGTCATGAATTAGGCCTGTGCTGATAAAAGTTAAATGTTTCAATAATCTATGACTATTTATCTTTGAGATTTGGATATTAGCTTTACAACGTAAATGGATTTTTAAGCCACCTTTTAGGCCATCTAACTCTCCGTGTACCAAGTTGTCTCTTATTAGAACATCTCTGTGGAATGGCATGGTTAATGGGGTTTACAGTGAAGAAAATAGATTAGAGAGATCAATTGCATATAATATAAAATAATGTCAATCAGATCCCTCCCACAGTTTAACAAGATATTTGAACATCATAATTATAATATTCACTCTCACTGTCCCACAGTAATAAGGACGTTTCATCGTCAACCTGTTCTAGTAAGAGTAACAATCCATTAGCAATATACCTTTATTGCAATGTTAACTTGAGAGTTTGTCCGGTGTGTGGAAGCATGACGTGGTATGTGGCCTAGTCAAATATATTAAAATAAAGACCATAAAATACTGGCCTGCCGTAGTTCGAACCTATTACGCATAGCTGAAATATTGCCGTGTAGTTACAGTTAACTTTTATCATTTTTAAGGAGTCATATTTGCTAAAAGCGATGAAAAGTCGAATATTAGCCGAAAAGTAAAATTTGCATTAAAATATATTTCTTTTAGGCATTACTCCACCTGGTGCATGCTGCCCCCTCTGCGGTGGCTCGCTTCGATTGCTCTATAGCAGGAAACAAATCGACAGAGCACTTTATGCGCTACAAGAGAAAAGTACAGAACCATTGAATTTAAAATTTTTATTAAAGGGATTAGAAAGGCAAATTCAAGTAGCCCAATGTACTGTTAGAGGATATGTCACTGTAGAGACTGATATTTTTGTGGCTGTACAGTCTACGGAAAGGTAAGTTTTACTGGATGACGATTAAAATTCCAAAGCTTTATGCTGTTTTCAGCCTTTATTTCCAAATTCCAGAAAAATTTTAAATATTATTTTAATTAAAATTGGTGAGGGTTTATATCAAAGCATTTGTATAAAAAAACTTTCTTGTGAAGGTAGTATAAGATTTTGGATGACAAGAAACTCTTTATAACTGTAATGTGTAGGATTTGATTGATTGATTGAAGGATTCAACATTATTAGCTATCACCAATATGGCTTTCGTAAACATAGATCAACAGGATCTTCTGACTTATGTAACACGTATTTAGAACAACGCAATTGAACACTTTGGAGAATCTCGAACCGTTGCTCTTGACATATCCAAGGCATTCGACCGTGTGTGGCACGATGTACTGTTGGCTAAGCTACGCTCTTATGGTGTGTCTGAAAAGTTGTGTTTTTGGCTCTCATGTTTCCTCAGAGAGCGTTCTTTACGAGTGGCGGTCGACGGATTTCTTTCTAACACCTTCACTATCAAAGCCGGTGTGCCCCAGGGCCATACTGTCTCCTACTCTCTTTCTCATTTACATTAACGATCTGCTGGAAAAGACCGGGAATCCAATCTACAGCTTTGCAGATGACAGTATGCTTATCTCTTCATTCACTTTGAACGCTCGGACATCGGCTACTCAGGCGAATATCCGCAGACAGCAGGAAGTCGTTCAACTTAACAAAGACCTGGAAGAAATTCTATCTTGGGGTGACAGCGTACAACGCTTTTCAAGCAGTCTTTTATATGGAGAACATCATCCCTTTGGAATAATTTGCCCAGGGCTGTGTTTCCCACAGTACAATTTACAGCGCTTCAAGAACAAGGTGAATCGCTTTTTCCGCACACATGCCGCTCCTGGAGCGCTTTAGGGACTTCCCTGTAGTAATTTTTGCTCTTGTTGTAATTAAAAATAAACACCATTAGCAAAAGAAGGAATATATATTTTATGTTTATTATCTTATTATGAGGTTACTGTAAATGCTCATCAACAGGGTTACAGGGAAAGTCGTCCTAGATAATTAAGGACGTTATAGTTTAGGTCGTTTCTGACCGATTTGATTCTATGACATGATGTCCTAAACTTAACCGTTTTCGAGATATTGAAGTTTAAAGATTTTCTAAAAAATACATGTTTTTTTTTTGCTTTTATATCGATTTTTTTTTTTATTATTAGAGGTTCTCGAGTGCGATTTTTTGGTTATTTTTAGTTAGTCTGTATGTCAAGTATCAAAAATCATCAAAAAAATTTGAACTAGTTACTAACAGTTTCAAATGGCGGCTTGTTAATGTTTCTAAATTACGAATTTTTACCAAGTGTTTCCTACTTTAAATCAATAAAGAGAAAAAAAAAATGTATGGAAGTTATTCTGCAAATTATTTTAAAAACTTTTACGTCTTTTTAGCTATCAAAAAAGGTATAATACTAGGAGTTTAATAGGAAAACTGTACACAGAATGACACCTAAAGCGGGCTCGGGTAGCAAAAGGTAAATTTTTAGTTCTAGGTGAAAATACGAAAAATACACAAATAAAACAAAAAACCTTGCAATTTAATATTTTTTATTAATTATAATTCATGTTCTATATGGTCGCCCCTATTTCTAACACAAATTCTCATTCTTTTTCTTAAATTACTTTTCACAACGCTGGTTGTGAGGTGCCGCCTCATTTCGTCAGCAGCATCAATTATTTTTTGTCTTAGGACATCCACGTTTTCGATAGGAGTCATCTGGTCGTATACGAGACTTTTCATGTGACCCCACACATAAGGTATGGGTCCGCCTCTTCCAATCCATTTGTTGGGATAATTGTCATTGAGCCATGCACGAACACTTCCTCTGTAGTGAGCTGGGCAGCCATCGTGTTGAAAGTACATGTTTTGTCTCAAACCAATAGGTAGGTCTTCCATCAAATTAGGTAAATCGTTCCGCAAAAAATTGTCGTATTCCTCGCCATTCAAATTATCTGGCAGGAAGAATGGCCCAACCAAATAATTTGAAATTATACCCATCCACACATTTAAACTGAATCTTGTTTGTGATCCTTTCGTTCTTTTTTTGTTTGGGTTGCCTTCCTCTTTAGAAGCCCAATAGTGGGCATTGTGGTAGTTTGTAAGACCGTCTTTGTCGAATTTCGACTCGTCAGTCCATAGTATTTTCTTAAAAAAAAGATGCATCTTCGACATCGGTATTGAGCATAAATCTGCAGAATTCTAATCGTCGCAACGGATCCCCTTCTTCAATGACTTGCACGGGCGTATAGTGGTAAGGGTGTTGCCCAACAGTATGCATTACAAACCATACCTTCCACTGCGAAATACCAAGCTGTTGTGCGACAACATTTGTAGATGTGGTTGAGTCCACCTCAAAGAGACGTCGTATTTCGTTTTCTTTGTCTTCGTCAAAGATACTTGGTCGTCCCATGTCAGTCCGTCGTCTTTGTACGGAACCAGTTTCTCGTAGTCTTCGATAAGTTCCATCAAATACACGACGTCAGACATCAGGTACACGACGAGTAGGATATCGCAGTATGTATTCATCACGTGCACGCGACGACACTCCTTCGCAAAATCCGTAACACATTAAGATGTCAGCATATGCCTCGTTGGTATACGTTGCCATATTCACAAGAGATCAAAATCCAGTTACGAGCCAATTCACACAGTCAGAAGATGAAACACAGATATTTTTGAAAAGCACGGTATAGCACATCTACCACGGACGAATCGCATGAGCAGACTAAAAATCATTCAATAATGTTTAGTGAACAGAAAATGTCACTCGCACAGAGAGTACCCCGACCGGAAAAATGCTTACCCAACCCTTTTTATTGTTTGAAGGTGCAGGTAGTAAACCGGTAATTGGTAGTATCTAAATTCTATTATTATGTTACTCTACATTTGGGCCTATTGAAATCTCATTTTCTTAGAATTTTCAATAGATCCAGTAGATATTATACCGTTTTAGATAGCTAAAAAGACGTAAAAGTTTTTAAAATAATTTGCAGAATAACTTCCATACATTTTTTTTTTCTCTTTATTGATTTAAAGTAGGAAACACTTGGTAAAAATTCGTAATTTAGAAACATTAACAAGCCGCCATTTGAAACTGTTAGTAACTAGTTCAAATTTTTTTGATGATTTTTGATACTTGACACAGACTAACTAAAAATAACCAAAAAATCGCACTCGAGAACCTCTAATAAAAAAAAAATCGATATAAAAGCAAAAAAAAAACATGTATTTTTTAGAAAATCTTTAAACTTCAATATCTCGAAAACGGTTAAGTTTAGGACATCATGTCATAGAATCAAATCGGTCAGAAACGACCTAAACTATAACGTCCTTAATTATCTAGGACGACTTTCCCTGTAACCCTGTATACAGTTTTAAAAACAGAAATACAGCAACAAAAAAAAAAACTCTTTATTCCGTCTATAATTGTTAAAAATTTAAATGAAACTAATTAAAATTCGAAAGTATTTAATTTTATTCGAGAACCAACTTTTTCAGGATGTCACCCTTGTCAAGGAAATTGACAGGTTTCAATGAAAGAATAATTATTATCGCCACTCTTTAATTGTTCTATTTGTATGCTAAATTTAGATGTGTGGATGGAAAACTGAATTATGACTAATTTTTAATAATATATCTCTCTCTCTCTCCCTCCTTACCGTAATCGCTTTTTAAATAAAATTTTTTTTATGGAGGTATAAAATTATGTGTGTGACTTTACAAAAGACACCCCAAATGAATTTCAAAAATCAGTATCTAGGATTCGGATACAAACTTGTTTGTGATGGCTAAAAAAACTTTCTACAACGTGAACTTTGTTGGGAATGTAGAATCTTCGACACAATGACATTACTTAGTATATATCACCACTATTATATACTGAGTAACGTGAACTTCTATAACATTAGAAAAATTTCAAAATACATTGTCTATCAGGATTCTGTCTCCAGTAGAACTACTATCTTTATATCATTTGTATAAATCCAATAAATTATCAAAGTTAAATTTTCATTCAATTTACGTCTCATGAAGAATATTCTAGAATTTTTTCGAAATTTTTTGATTAGTATTCTTGGAGATATAAAGAAAAGTTTGGGCGAGTATTACACCATATATATTTTTTGACCTCGTGTTTTCACAAGCTCTCATTTGGCACTGATGCCAGTAAAATTAGTTTTTCTAAAATAACAGACCTTTTTCTAAAGTTCAAGTAGTAAGTAATCTTTCGTGAGAATTTTTTTGTTTACACCAGTTTGTTTCTTCAACGTTTTCTCTTCCATTGTAGGTAATAAAACTTAAGCGTTTGTTTTAGCGGAAATGTAGTAACGATTGGCTTTGAATATAAAGCTATGTATGTATATATTTGTTACTGAATAGTTGTTTTTCAAACATTGAATTTTCAAAACATTGAAATTTCAATATTCAATATATTTTTGCAATTTGATATGCTTTTTTAAACTAAAATATCTCTCAATTTCATATAATTCGATATAAATGATAAAGAAACTTTTCACTTTAAAGTATAGCAACATTGGGACAGTCAATGAAAAACTATATAATTTCAGGGTCAATTTGCATATATATATATATATATATATATATATATATATATATATATATATATATATATATATATATATATAGTGTGACAATTTAAGTCCGCATCATATGGGATTTTTTTTAAATAATCATTTTAGCCCAAATCTGTAGGCTTCAAATAATATCAGAAATAAAGTATAGTAAGTCATTTTTACGCATGACGTCACGTGTCAAAAATGACATTTTCGTAAAAGATTTTGAAAAAAACGTATAATTTGGCCAAATTTTAAAAAAAAATTATTAGACAAAATGGTTTATTTTGTGATTCTAGATCTGTTTGTCAAATTTCAACGGTTTACTACAATTTTGAATTTTTGGCAGTTTTTTGACATTTCGGCAATTGTTTTTCATCTCGATTTATTGCAACCTTATTTAAATCATTTAATTGGTCAAAAACTGTACACCTATAATCTATTTAAGAACAAAATGAAGTCGTGTCCATAATTTTTTTATAGAATATTAAAATTCACACATTATGATGAATCATATTTGATTGATTCGATTAACTTTTGTTTTTAAATAGAAAAATATTTCTCGCTTACGTAGTTTGATAGTGAACATACTTGAACGTTTGTAAATTAACACAAATCTTACATTTCGATCTTTTTAGTAATGTATTTAAAGTTTCAACAATGTAATGTTTCTTTCTATAAAAGCTAAATTAAAAATTCGCTATTTTAGCCTATTTAATAAATACTTTGTATCAAATACACGCATATTGCAATATTCTACATTTCGGTGTGTCCACCGTTTCGTTCAATGCAACGAATGGTCCTTCCAGAAATTTCTTTGACGGAATTTTTCACAAACTCGGGAGGTATCTCCTGAACACACTGCCTAAATATAGTTTCTAGATGATCGATATCTCTAAATGGTCTAAACTTGTATACTTTTTGTTTGAGATAACCCCATAAATAGAAATCCAATGGGGTGATGTCGGGCGATCGAGGTGGCCAACAATTATCCTGATCTCGCCCAATGACCCTGCCATGAAATAGTTCATCTAAAGTGTGTCGTACTTGCAAAGTATTGTGTATTGGTGCACCATCTAATACCATAGAGCATATCTTAGATCCACAGCCATGTTATCCAGAACTTCTAAAATTTTGTTATTTAAAAAATCTAAAATCGTTGTGAGTTTAAATTATGTCGAAAAAAATATGGTCCTATTATTTACAGTGCTACACCAAACGTTAGTTTTAAACGACGCTCAATTACGAAGTTTAGATTTTCTTGGGCCCACCATCAACTATTCTGTGAACTTACTACTCCGTTAGAAGTAAACGTGGCTTCGTCAGTCCATAAAACATCGTACGGAAATTTGGAGCCCTCTTCTATTTTTCCTTGGTACCAGAATGAAGATAACAACCGAATATTAAAATCTGTATCCTGTAGAGTGTTCATCAATTTCGATTTATATGGCTTAAATTTATTTTTGTGTAAAATTTTACGTACACTTTCCCTAACAATGGTTTTGCCTTCTTTCACTACACTTAAGCACACATCTAACTCAGTATCTTCGGTATATTTACGTGCAACACGATTTTTTCGGAAAACATTTTCCACAGATCCAGTCGATTTAAACTTTTTTATAATTCGGCTCAAAGTCTACTGCTGCAAGTTTTTTCAGGATGACGCTCGTTAAAAACATCTGCAACAGTCCGATGAGGTGTATTTTTCCCAAACAATAAAACAATTTCAATTTTTTCTTGAAGAGAAAGCATCTGTTTCTTTCCATTCTAATTCCAAACTATTTGACAGCTTACGACACCATATTGTGATCTCTAGTTCTCAATTGTTTCCAGGGTCTACTATTAATAAACGCATAGAAATATCCAGTTTTGCTTAGCGTGTTAATTTCCCTGTTTAGCGCTTTTTCCTGTAGAAGGTAAGTTTTCAGGAGGAAATCGGCACAACTATAAAGGGTCTTTCTAATTTTGCGAACGTTAATTTTGATAGCCACGACTAAAATATGGCTGGATTTATTTTAAATTAGCACTTGCATCAACAATGACACCGAAAGCGTTTTAATATAATTTTTTGGTGGTATTATTAACGCGTAACTGCCAAATTAATAACTAGAATATGTGTAATATTTTTATTACGGTTGCTAATTAGAATCTAAAATGTATCGTTGATCTGAAAAGTGGTTTTAGCTGAAGTATAAAAAAAAAAAACAAATAGGATAAAGCAGCAAGTTGTTAATTTGGTGTTTATAGTAAGAAACATTACATTGTTAAAAATTTAAATGCATTACTAAAAAGATCAAAACGTAAGATTTGTGTTAATTTACAAACGTTTGTGTTCATTATCAAAATACGTAAGCGAAAAACATTTTTCTATTTAAAAACAAAAGCTAATCGAACTTTGCATCAAATATGATTCATGATAAAGTGTGATATTAATATTCTATAGAAAAATTATGGACACGACTTTATTTTGTTCTTAAATAGATTATAGGTGCCTAGTTTTTGACAAATTAAATGATTTAAATAAGGTTGCAGTAAATCAAGATGAAAAACAATTGCCGAAAGGTCAAAAAACTGCCAAAAATTCAGGCCGTTGAAATTTGACAAACAGATCTAGAATCACAAAATAAACCATTTTGTCTAATAACTTTTCTCAAAATTTGGCCAAATTATACGTTTTTTCAAAAATTTTTACAAAAATGTCATTTTTGACAGGTGACGGCATGCGTAAAAATGACTTACTATACTTTATTTCTGATATTATTTGAAGCACAAATGGATGCCATAACGAGATCTGGGCTAAAATGATTATATTATTATATATATATATATATATATATATATATATATATATACATATATATATATATATATATATATATATATATATATATATATATATATATATATTTATATATATATATATATATATATATATATATATATATATATATATATATATAAAATTAAAAAATGGAAACAAACGTCCCACTATCTCAGAAACTGTTGCTTGGAGCAACATTTACCAAGCAAGCTTTTTTTTTTAGACAGGAGAAGGCAGATAAAACGAATATTTAATCCAAAATATCATACAGAGTGGTATAAAAAAGTTATGACAATTTAAAAGTATACACAGTACAATCAGTGGCGCTCCCACCAATTTACAACAAAACTGTGAGCTGATCTCGATTTCCCATCTCAGAAAACCCCTTATTCCCGAAACTTGTATAAATAGTACAATTACTAAGAAAGCTACTTAAGAAAAACTAAAATAAAAGTATAATTTTGACACCGTGTATCACAAAAATTACGAATTTTTGAACTAACGTAATTTGGGTTAAATGGTCATATATCCATCCTAGAAATGCACAGTAACTCTATGTACATGGGATACTAGGACACCCTGTAGAAATATATATATATATATATATATATATATATATATATATATATATATATATACATATCGGCAAATCTGCCTACTATCGTGAATTAGAGTTAATTAAATTTTATCTTAAAAATTACTTTTTAGATATCCATCTCCATTGCAATTGGAAGCATGTGTTAGAGAAGCTGAAAAGATAGCAAGTCTAATCAATATGCAGAGTCCCCGGATAGCAAGTGAACTTAGTCTTAGCTCTCTAACCATGGCATCTATAGTTCACACTGAAATTACCACCAGTGGTAGTCGATCTTTCACGCCTCAGAGTTTGCTGGCAGCTGTAGGAATCGTTATTTTACTGAGACTGCTTCAAACTGCATAAAAAATAATTTTGAAACATAATAATGAACTTGTTGAAATTATTAAAGTTTCGAAATTTATATTTCGAAAGGCACAAGTTGTGAAGAAACTTTTAAAATGTTTTATTAATGATCAACATTGTAAGTTTTATCCAAAATATTATTTAACTTAAAAGAACTCTTGTTACAACTTTATTTTGTTATTTTCTATAAGTAGATGTGCCAATATGCTATTTTACCACCTCGAACTAGAGTCAGTCTTGTATGCTATAAATGCAGTGTAGCACGTTGCTTGTTATCTAGCAGGGCACTGTTCCTGACTTTGGGCATCTTGAGGATATTCGGGGAGTTGTTTCTATTTAAACTTCACAAATTTAAAGACCAACCGTATGTGTCATCAATTTGGTCGACTAAGCGCTCTCTAAACTTTAACTTTATTAATATTCACTAATATAATTAGTTATTATAGATATAGGGTGTCCGAAATAAAATTCTCTTGCATCAGAAATTATTAAAATAAAAGAACGAAAAGTGAATTACAATTTATTTTATAAAATTTTTGGTTATATAGGAGGTTTCAGTAATATTTGGCTTCTACTAATATCTTATTTTAAACGGAATTGTCTACAGCTTTAAATAGTGGATGGTTGTAGCTTCTACTTGATGGAAATTCATTAAAAATATAAAACAAAAGACTGTTTTTTAGTCAATTTCCGCTGGTTTATTTAAATTGCGATGACGCGTTTCGCTGTCGATGCAGCTTCTTCAGATCTACATTTTACACTGTCAAGTTAGGTTTAATGTTCACAATTTTATATAATTTCTTGATTATAATATTACACTTAGTTTGTCCTATGTATGTTTTAGGACATGACCCACATGTTAATTGATAAACCCCTGATTTATTGTCTTTATTGATTTGTGGTTTGTAGTTTTTAAGATATTTCCCTATAGTATTGTTAATCTTGTAAGCTATGTTGATATTTTTTTGATTTAAAAATTTCCCCAGTTTTTCCGTTGGTTTGCCGAAATAGGTTAAACATTTAAATGTGGTATTTCTATCCTTAAAACGTGGGTATATTTCTGAGATTGCCTTGTTTCTAAGTTTTTTCCTAACGATATTATTGATTAAAGTAACCGAGTAACCGTTGTTAACGGCTACTTGTTTTATGTAGTTTAATTCTTTAGTAAAATTTTTCTCTGATAAGTGGATATTAGTAAGTCTATGTATAAAATTATGATAAGCTGCGAGTTTATGATGGTTAGGGTGGTGAGAACTATTGTGAATTGTGGTATCTATATGACAAGGTTTGTGATATGTTGCAAATTCATGTTTTTTCATGGTTTTACTGATTGTTAAGTCTAGGAAATTGATTTTCCCTTCGACTTCTTCCATTGTAAAACTGATATTTCTATTTAAAGAATTAATAAACTGTAAAAAGTGAGTTAATTGTCTGTCCGTACCTGTAAAGCATACAATTATATCGTCTACGTATCGATACCAGTATAGACAGTTATTACTATTGTTATTATGGTTATTAAATATCATTGTTTCAATACTGCCCATGAAAAGTTCGGCAAGTAATGGACTCCCCATAATTAATCCTCTCTTACTATTGTATAATGTATTGTTAAATGAAAAATAATTTTGTCTTAGGCAAATTTTTAATAAATTAGAATTATTCTAAATTAGTCTCTTTCGATGTCAAAAACTTATTTCCAAGTGTTCCCCCAGACGAAACAATAATTTTAATAGAGAACCTATTAACAAAAAACAAAGTAAATGAAGTTATAAAAATGGACATAATTAATTTATTAAGAACTTGTCTAAGATAAAATTATTTTGCATTTAACAATACATTCTACAATAGTAAGGAAGGGTTAACTATGGGGAGTCCATTAAGTCCATTACTTGCCGAAATTTTCATGGACAGTATTGAAACAATGATATTTAACAACCATAATAACAATAGTAATAATTGTCTATACTGGTATCGATACGTAGACGATATAATTGTATGCTTTACAGGTACGGACAGACAATTAACTCACTTTTTACAGTATACTAATTATTTAAATAGAAATATCAGTTTTACAATGGAGAAGAAGTCGAAGGGAAAATCAATTTCCTAGACTTAACAATCAGCAAAACCATGAAAAGACATGAATTTGCAATATATCACAAACCTTGTCATACAGATACCACAATTCACAATAGTTCTCACCACTCTAACATCATAAACTCGCAGCTTATCATAATTTTATACATAGACTAACTAATATCCCCTTATCAGAGGAAAATTTTACTAAAGAATTAAACTACATAAAACAAGTAGCCGTTAACAATGGTTACTCGGTTACTTTAATCAATAATATCGTTAGGAAAAAACTTAGAAACAAGGCAATCTCAGAAATATACCCACGTTTTAAGGACAGAAATACCACATTTAAATGCTTAACCTATTTCGGCAAACCAACGGAAAAACTGCGGAAATTTTTAAATCAAAAAAATATCAACATAGCTTACAAGACTAACAATACTATAGGGAAATATCTTAAAAACTACAAACCACAAATCAATAATGACAATAAATCAGGTGTTTATCAATCAACATGTGGGTCATGTCCTAAAACATACATAGGACAAACTGGACGTACATTTAGACAAAGAATTACAGAACACGAAAAAAGTTTCATCCATAGAAAATCTAATTCAACATATGCTAATCATCTTTTAACAGAAAATCACACATTTAACAAGAATTTAAAAATTTTACACACCCAACAAAAAGGTTTAAAACTAAACCTTTTAGAGACAATGCAAATAAATCGATTAAGGCCTACAGGTACTTTACTCAACGACCAGGTAGATTTAAGCAATTCACCATTTTTGAATTTATTCTCCTAACTCCAAATCTGTGTGGGTTTTCTAATACTATCAATGTAATTTAATTAGGTGTAATATTATAATTAAGAAATTATATAAAATTGTGAACATTAAACCTAACTTGACAGTGTAAAAATGTAGATCTGAAGAAGCTGCATCGACAGCGAAACGCGTCATCGCAATTTAAATAAACCAGTGGAAATTGACTAAACACAGTCTTTTATTATATAGCTTTAAATAGGATTCAAATATCGCATAAAAAATGATTGTACTTGAAATTTAAGAAAAAAAATTGCGCGGTACCCAACATTTTTGAGATATCCCGTACGTACAAAAACTATTAAAATAAAAATTTATTTAGTATGAGCTAACTTTTTATGAAATCTTGGTCGAGGGTTAATCGTATTTCGGCCACCCTAAACATTTTTTTTGTTTAATATATGTTTCAATTCTTCGTGCGTTTTCTCTATCTTTTCTATTATATCTATCTTTTTTCGTATATGAATATTCATTTTAAAACATTTATCTGTGATATATATGGATATATAAATTTAGAAAAATATTTTTAAGTTTGTTGTATTTTTTATATGACGTAAATAGGTATATGACATTGTTAATAACACTGTTAAAGCCTAGAAATACAGCGGCATTTTGTATATAAAATCTGTATAGTCGGTCAAATAAGAACGTGTCGCACGGTGTTCATTATATATTTATTTTAAAAAAAATCCCATTATTCGGCCGTAAAGGACTGCCATTAACATGCTCATGATTTGGTCAGGTCTTCCAGTCACCATCAGCGTCGATGATCTCCTGGCATCTTCGGAGCATATTTTCGATGATATTTTCCACATATTCTTGGGGCAAAGATTTCCAAATTGTCCGAATTTGCCGTGCCAGCTGCTTTACTGTGTACACCTTTTTACTACGAAACTTCTGCTTGATTTATGACCGTACGTTCTCGATTGAGTTTGCATCGAGCAATTGTGACGATACCGGATTCCCCTTTCCACTGGTTACACGTTTTACTGTGATGTTGGGGGCTGTTATCCTCTTGAAGAATACACTCTTCGTTTGGCAATCGGTATCAATGGAGCATATTTTCAGCGATATTCCCAAACATGGACCTTCACATGGTTTTTCACAAAAAGAAGCTTCATCGGAAAAAATTACAGTGCTTTCGATCTATGTTTTTCTCTGCCGACGTGAGTCGTTTCTCTTTGTATTTTTTGGTCAGTAGTTTCTTGATTGTACTACGCCACTGCAAATCGTTAGCCCGGAGATGAATGCGAATCATTTCGTACGATATATCCAAACATTTGTGCTTTAGCTTTTGCGCCACTTGGCTAAAAGTTAATTGAGGATTTCGGGAAAGCATGTTAATCATTTTTTTGGTCCTTATCGTCCACTTTTCCTATACAACTAGGCTCTAGTAGATTATCAAGATTTCTTAACTGAGAGTATCGTTTCATCCACGTGCCAACGAATGCCCTCGACTTGTCCATATAGAGGGTGTTCCATTAAGAGCGTCCTAATTTTAAAATTGAATAAAACAAAGAGTTTTTAAGCAAAATTCATTCTGAAACTTTTATTTAACGGGAAATTTTATACCATTTAAGATTAAAAAAGGTATCGCTCAAATGGCCGCCGCGACTCTTTTTGCAGACACGAATCCACTTATACCAATTTTCCATGAGTCGGGCCAGCATTTCTGGCCTTACGTACGACGAATATTGGCTTCAAGTGGTGGCTGGTGTTTGTTACTCTAAACTTGTGATTTAACGTGGCCCCAAAGAAAATAATCCAAAGGCGTTAAATCGTACAATCTCGGCGGTCAAGCGGTAAGGCCATTTCGTGAAACTAATGACTCACCGAACTTGGTGCTCAATAAAGCCACGATTGGACAACTTATTACTTAGCAGCCGCTGTAGGAGTCAGTTTCGGACCTTTTAGATGATTACATAGGAACACAACTTTGACGCTCGAAGCGTACATGTTCGATAATGTACTATGCTAAGGTTAGAAATGAATCTCTTTCCACAAAGCATTGTTTGCCGGAGTGCCGACAATAATCTCAAAAAAGAAGGAATTTTTTTTATCTACTACAAGTTATATAGGCGACACTTTCTTACCTGAGCAACTGTAGGCGCATGAAAATTTAGTTTCGATGCAAAATTCTTATGTACATGTACAGAAGCAAAATTTAAGACAATACCACTGTGAGTTTAGGCTTTCCGTTAAATTTGATTGTAGATATGTAGAAGTTATTATCAATAGGCAAAATGTTAATCATTGTAATGTTGATGAAAACTGAAGTTTGCCGTACACACATTCACTAAGGTTGTTCAATCGAGAAAGATGTCTGGCGTTAGTGCGTAAACTACCCGTTTAGCAAACAGAGTTTATTAATCGAAGAGTAGTTGGTCACTGGGCCAGTTCACTAAAACCTTTTCCAGTGACTGCTATAAAAAATTTCTAAAAGCGTACTATGGGAACTTGGAAATTACTGATTTTACATAGTATGGCGACTAATTCTTAACGTGAGCCAAAAAGTGAACAACGTCCACGAATGAACTATGACAAATTAAACCAGTTCATTCCTAAGTTTATTGGTAAGCTTCGTATTAGTTCGTGCTTACTCGGACCGTCGTCGTCGTCCATTCGCGTCGACTCGTCTGTAATAGACCATAGAGCCATACAATTTATCTCGTCGACGGTCGGGTTTTGACCGTGCACAAATGTCGTTCACGAGTGAACTAGTTTATCGGTAGACTATAAACTAGTTTACCAGTTAATGCGAAATAAACAGTCTAAAAAAACTGTTCGTTCATTCAACGCCCACCACTAGAAAGTACAGTTTGGAAAATTGTAAATAATTTGATAGCGCTTAAAAAAACATGAAAAAACAAAAAGGTGTCGAAATGTATTGATTTCTGTCAAGAAGACTTAATCCGCTGCAAAATTCATGAAATGTATGCAGAATAAAAAGTTCCTACATTATTGTCACCTTCACGGAGGCTGTCCGAGGATAATTGTGACATAAAATGTTCCACTACAACCTTATGGCGTATTCTACGTCGTTTGAGGTTTTTGTTCAAAAAAAATAGACAAAAGGCAAGTTATAATGGAATCACGGCGCTTACAACAACTCAGAATGGAATATTTTGAAAAAATAAATACAGCTAGATCGGAAAATCGAACAATAATCTACCTAGATAAGACTTGGTATGATATTCACAACACACCCAGTAAAGGATGGATTGATAAATCCAAAAAATACCACACCAAAGCTCCATCAAATAAAGGTAAAAGAATAACTATTTTACATGCAGGGTCAGAAGAAGGCTGGATAACAGAATATTTGAAACTGAAGTTTGCCGTACACACATTCACTAAGGTTGTTCAATCGAGAAAGATGTCTGGCGTTAGTGCGTAAACTACCCGTTTAGCAAACAGAGTTTATTAATCGAAGAGTAGTTGGTCACTGGGCCAGTTCACTAAAACCTTTTCCAGTGACTGCTATAAAAAATTTCTAAAAGCGTACTATGGAAACTTGGAAATTACTGATTTTACATAGTATGGCGACTAATTCTTAACGTGAGCCAAAAAGTGTACTCCAACTTTACAGACACTGTCAATATGTCAGTCCATCCAGTGACGTAAAAACATTTTGTCTATTTTATTTAATTGACTTTTTTTATATGGTGCAATATAAGGACATATATTTTACCAAAGAATGTAAATAATTGTTTTAAAAGACTAGAATAAACTACCAAAAAGATTTTTTTGTTTATATACGTATTCAGTGTGTTCCAAAAGGTTCACATTATATAGGAAAGTTTTGTATTACGGTTTTGTTGAAATTTGACTTTACTTTTCCATTTAACAGAGATAAAAAAAAATACCTGGACAAAAAGTTGCCGAAAAGCAGTTTATTTGTTTAAATATCGAAGTGATTCAACGAATGTTGCTTCTGTATTGATTTTATAGTGGTATAAATAATTTGAACCAATTCGAAATTTAACTATGACCATTTTTTAAAATATAAAATTTTTTAAAAAGTCTCATCACACTACTTAAATTTTAACAAAAACGTTGCTCATAATGAGTTAATTATTGAAATAAAAGACAGAAGCTTTAGCAGATCTGGCCCAACACAGAATTATATTCCC
Organism: Pachyrhynchus sulphureomaculatus; assembly: GCA_019049505.1. Classification (NCBI taxonomy): domain Eukaryota; kingdom Metazoa; phylum Arthropoda; class Insecta; order Coleoptera; family Curculionidae; genus Pachyrhynchus; species Pachyrhynchus sulphureomaculatus. Next base: position 34,127,715 of record CM032455.1, read on the forward strand.
TATAGTGCAAACGCGACCATTGTTCGTTTTACGTATGGACGTTATTTGAATTTGATTTAAAAAATTAGATATTAATATAAACTTCCCCCTCCCCGCCTATGTATGTCCAGGAAAATCATCCTTTCTTAGGATCATTTTTATTTGTATTTAAATATTTGAATAACGTAGAATTTGTAAGATGTGCACATTTTTGTAATAATCGTACTATAAAAATATCTTATTTCGACTTATAAGGTCTACCTCCAAATTATATAAACTTATCGTAAAAATTTAATACGGCTCTGTTAATATTGTTTTCATTTTGATTGTAGTAATGGTGGAATAGCAAGAATTATCGGGTGTTTAATTTTTATTTGGTTGGTGGTGAATTTTAATGCACAAAGTGTGCGGAGCAAAGATCCTTAAATAACATCGTATAACAATTATTTTCGTTCTGATTTATTCATTGAAATGTCACTTTACCTACTGCTGGTATAGTATTTTTCAAGATCTAAGAAAGTGATCTGGCAAATTGATGCAATAAAAACATTAAACGACCGTTAGGATCTTCGCATGTACCTGGCCGTAACAGGGTCGTAATTGATATATATATATATATATATATATATATATATATATATATATATATATATATAAATATATATAAATATATTATATATATATATATATATATATATATATATATATATATATATATATATATAAATATATATATATATATATATATATATATATATATATATATATATAAAAATATATATATATATATATATATATATATATATATATATATATATATATATATATATATATATATATATATATACCTCACTTTCAATCAATCATTTTATTGGCTACTTCGTGTTTATAAATATAAAGAATATTCTTCATTTTATCTGCAGTATTATATTGTATTATAAAGTTCAATATTGTCTTACAATGTCCGAAGCCCTTTCCATCAGAAGCCGCAAATGTTTGCCCGTCGAGGCAAAAGTGATAGTTAAAAGTGTTTATTTAAAGTTAGTGGAGCGAGGCCACGAAAAGTACTTTTTCATTGATGGAGATATCAGCTTTAACAAGCATTTTTGAAAGTACTAGTGGTGGGTCGTTGACGCTTTTACAGTTAACGAAACGAGACAATTTTATCATCGATGATAAACTAGTTTATAAAACAGTTTAATTTTCGACTTGTTTCGACCGTCGTCGACAGAACAACGTCCACGAATGAACTATGACAAATTAAACCAGTTCATTCCTAAGTTTATTGGTAAGCTTCGTATTAGTTCGTGCTTACTCGGACCGTCGTCGTCGTCCATTCGCGTCGACTCGTCTGTAATAGACCATAGAGCCATACAATTTATCTCGTCGACGGTCGGGTTTTGACCGTGCACAAATGTCGTTCACGAGTGAACTAGTTTATCGGTAGACTATAAACTAGTTTACCAGTTAATGCGAAATAAACAGTCTAAAAAAAACTGTTCGTTCATTCAACGCCCACCACTAGAAAGTACAGTTTGGAAAATTGTAAATAATTTGATAGCGCTTAAAAAAAACATGAAAAAACAAAAAGGTGTCGAAATGTATTGATTTCTGTCAAGAAGACTTAATCCGCTGCAAAATTCATGAAATGTATGCAGAATAAAAAGTTCCTACATTATTGTCACCTTCACGGAGGCTGTCCGAGGATAATTGTGACATAAAATGTTCCACTACAACCTTATGGCGTATTCTACGTCGTTTGAGGTTTTTGTTCAAAAAAAAAAATAGACAAAAGGCAAGTTATAATGGAATCACGGCGCTTACAACAACTCAGAATGGAATATCTTGAAAAAATAAACACAGCTAGATCGGAAAAGCGAACAATAATCTACCTAGATAAGACTTGGTATGATATTCACAACACACCCAGTAAAGGATGGATTGATAAATCCAAAAAATACCACACCAAAGCTCCATCAAATAAAGGTAAAAGAATAACTATTTTACATGCAGGGTCAGAAGAAGGCTGGATAACAGAATATTTGTTTCTAGCAGCCAAGAATATTTCAGAATCCAGCTTGGATTATCATTGTGATACAACCTCTGAAGTTTTTGAAGATTGGCTTCAAAACAAATTAATGCCGAATATACCACCGAATCGTTGTATTGTGATATAACGCGAGGACACTGTACACTGTTTTAATATATTTGTGTAATTACTATATTGTGTATTATTCTGTACCTAAAACATTAAAATTCAACTGTCTTATCACAATAAAATTTTAATCCCAACAATTATACAATCAGGTCCAGTGCGGCCCTGCACGATACCTTGTCATTAAACAGCCATAAATTAATCACTTACGAATTTTGTTGAGTTTTGAATGGGTATAGGTAGCTAAGTCACGTTCTTAGATCGTGAAAAATACTATCCTGAGACTAGATAAGCTATTAGTTAAGAAACTGTGAATTAGATTTAATGTATATAGTAAGTTTTTGACGTTACGTTAACGTATCAAATTTAATAGACTTTTGTGCGATAAAGTTATTGAGAGAAAATAATAAGAACTAAAATTTTTGTACACATAAAATTTTATTAAAGGTACGACTTTTCAAAATTTTAACAAACAAGCCTCTTTTCGGTTTTTTTTTTTGAATGTCAGTTTCGCCAGTTAACGGAGGTCACGTGAGTCATTTTCGAGTAAGTAATTTTTATTTAAACAAAAACCCTAATAAAATATGTTCCCATATGATGCGAACTCTTTAAAAGATACCGTTTATACGTTAAAAATACTTATAATAAATATTTTTTATTTAGACAAAGTATGTTTATGTAAATATTATTGAAATATTTTGATGATATGAAGTTTTATTTTGTATATTATCGTATGCTTTTACAAACACTAATCTTATTTTGTATGTTACCATACTGTTGGAAAAGTATATTTGAAATTTTAGCTTTAAAAACAAGTGACAATAATTATTTAAATAAAATTAGAGTTTTTAACAAATTTAAATTGTCTTTTATGTGCAATCTGTTTCTCCTCATTACTTTCCTTACGTCAAAAGATGACTAATGGAGTGACCAGACACCTCGTCACAGAGGCATGAGTGTCCTGGGTTCGATCCTCGGCTGGTGAATACATTTATTTATACTACGTGTATCTACCAGTAAAGTTGCCACGTAGCAATCATTAGCAAACGTTCAATTTGACATTATGGTAAAAAAACCACAATTTTCGTCGATATTTGTCACCGAGTCTTGAGCGTCGCTGGGGTACATCCTCGCATAAGGCAAGTCGTTGCAGGTGATCGCTTGAAACAGAGGAAACGGAAAACGTAAACAATAATCTTCTCACGTTCGAGTAAAATGCATATCTGGAGTAGGATTGGATGGATGGAGCATAATTCGCCAAAATACCAAGCACAAAATCGTAACAAAACTGGCTGAGTACCCATTGCCGACTATGTAATTCGGGTCCCACATAAAACTCTCTTCTAATCTGACAAACATTATCTAGATATAAATAAACGTTCAATAAAAATGATCTCACCAGTCTACTTGCTTGCTATAAGCTTTTCCAACCATAATACTACTAACATAGAATGGTAGTTTCCACGGTTCTAGTTTGATAAAAAAATTGTGGTTCTTGGCATTAGGCTGTCTCAAATTGGAGTAACTTTCTGATGTTTTGCTTACAGTTGTATGAGACATATTCAGGGATCTTTACTTTTCTAGATTAGAACACTGAGAGTTCAGTGTTTTTACCTTAAAAATTAGAAAAAATCAGGTCAGATGAGGCCTACCAAAGATATAAAAGAATACGAACAGAAACACATGAATTAGTACGGAGAACAAAAACGGAATACTGGGAGAAATACACAAGAAAATTAGAATCAGATTTCCATGGTCAACAAAAACATATTTAGAGATTCATAACACAGCAGAGAACTGAGATGAAAGAACTAATAGAGTATACACACGTGAAGAAAGGAACGTGGGTGACATATCTTACACAATTATATAAAAGAGAACAGAGTATCACACTGCCACCAGAGATAACAATAAACGAAGAAACATATATAACGGAAGCAGACGTAATAGAAGCACTGGCAAGATTAAGAAACTGTAAATCTCTCCGCAAAGACCAAATAGCTAATGAACTACTAAAATATGGGGGACATTATCTGGTTAAGCAACTCCAGATACTTATACAGAGGATTATAAGATTGAATAGAGTCCCAGATGAATGGAGAACAATGACAGTTATACTAATGCACAAAAAGGGAGAAAAAGAAGATCCAAATAACTATAGAGGCATAAATCTACTAAACTGTGCTCTGAAATTAACAACAAAGATTATTACAACAAAAAAATTTGAGTTAGATGTTACAGGGTGTTCAAAATAAATTTATGTATTTGGACTATTTTAAATAGAAAAATCTCAAATTTTTTAAATGGCACACCCTGTATATTATTATTTTTTTTGATAGATTTTACAAAACCCTCCAATTTTTATTAAGTCATATACCTATTTCTAATATTTTTCGATTTATTTTGGATTTTTCAATTTTTACCCTTGTTTTTAATACACTTACGCTATAACATCATAGTTGCCAAGAAAAAACAAAAATGTAGGCATTGTCAAATTTTGACATATCTATAAAGCAAGTAAAAATAGTTTAACTTGTTGTAGTAAGTGACGTATAAAGGTAATACTTCTGGATTTTCCTAAAAATGAATTAATTGATATGGTTTATATACTGGGCGAGACGGGAAAAAATCTTTTCAGTTCTTTGGAACGATTTGATGGTAGTGGTAACGCTGAGTATACGAAGCGGAATATAGTAAACCAGAATGCTATCAATGAGAAAAAAGAATTGGAGATTTTAGTTTTTGTTGAAAATAATCCCCAGGTCAGCAGCCGTCAACTAGCTGACTTATCTGACACATCCCAATCTACGGCTAATCGTATCACGAGAAAATACAAGTATCATCCTTTTCATATGGAACTACACCAAGAACTTCAAGACCGTGATTTTGAACGAGTAAACTTTTGTACCACCATGAATGGAGCAATAGAAGCCGATCCAAATTTTCTTATCCAAAATAATGTTTTTTGATGAAGCTACTTTTCGCAGTAATGGAGCAGTTAACAGTCATAACATGCATTATTATTAAACAGTTAATCCATTTTGGGTCCGGGAAGTTCAAAACCAAAACCATCGATGATGATGATGTTTATTTGTCTGAGCGCGTCGGCAACAAGGCCATTTGGCGCCCCATGATTTGTTTTAGGTGAGAAATTAGTTAATTATTTAATTTTTTTTTTTATATGTCATTGAAGATTCCTATATCTTTTAGGTATTTAATGATGTTGGGCAAGTTGACTGAATCTGGATGTAATGAAAGAGAAAGAGTGGCGGGAATGTTATATCTGGAACGGATGCGTGAATAATGATCAGCTTGAAAAATATGTTTGATAGTTAAGGGAATGTTGCATTGAGGGCAGAGTGGTGGAGGAGGTCGCTTAATGTATGATGTACAATATTAAATTTTCGAATTATTGGTCCATATTTTTTCCGCGAACCGCTTAACGGGCCTAGATATCTAAATTTTTTGCAAAACGAATTACCCCAGCTTCTCGAAGAAGTTGATAACTTTGAAAGGGAACAAAAGTGGATTCAACAAGACGGATCTCCTGCTCATTACCGCCGGGAATTTTTAAACGATCGTTACCCACAAAAATGGATCGGTAGGGATGGATTCATTCAGTGGCCCCCTCGTGTGACTTAACATCTTTAGACTTTTTTTTGTGGGGCTACATTAAAGATCGTGTTTATGTGAATCCCCCTACAACACTATTAGATATGGACAATAACGACCTTAATGCTAAGAAAGTGAAGGAAAATATAGTAAAACGACTAAACATTTGTATTCGAGTAGACGGGAATATTTTTGAAAATTTATTACGTCAGAATAATTGATTATTAGATAAATTAAACTATATTAAAATTATTATTAACTATTTTTTATGTTTTCACAATAGCGTAAGTGTCTTAAAAATAAGGGTAAAAATTGAAAAATTTAAAATAAATCGAAAACTATTAGAAATAGGTATATAACATGACTGGAGGGTTTTATAAAATCCATCAGAGAAAATAATAATATACAGGGGTGTGTTATTTCAAAAATTTGAGATTTTTCAGTTTAAAATAGTCGAAATGCATAAATTTATTTTGAACACCCTGTAGCATTTAACTCAAATTTCTTTACATATATCTTTTTTTTTCATCTCTATAGAACGCTCGTACCAATTATGAGTATTTCACCTTCAGAAAAAATGCGCGCTACTGGCAATTCTTTACAAAACTGAAAACTAGTATTTTTTTAAAAAAAATTGAAATATTAGAAAAACTACTAGGTTTAGGTATATAACATTATTCATAAAAAGTTATAAAATTTTACGCAGAATTTAAAAATAAATTAGAAAATAGCATGTTCCATTTAAAAAAAAATATATTATATCGGCTATACTTTTTTGAAGTACCCTGTATACTCAAAAATAATTTTAAACTGTGCACCTTAACATTCCCTAAAACTATTGTATTTAACATTTATTCGTCATTCCTGAAACAAGCGAGATAATGAACTTTACTCTATTGTTGACTCACCCTGTACAAACAAGACACTGAGGGATAGAGAAAGGAGTGAAGATATAAGATTCACATGTAATATAGAAAATATCAACCAGTGGATAAAAGGAAGAAAAGAAGAATGGAATCAACACATAGGAAGAATGGCAAACAACAGGATAGTACGGATAGCAAGAGACAAGTCACCGAATGGAAGGAGATCAATGGGATATTCAAGAAAGAAATGGAGCGACGATCTATAGAGCAGGGAACAAAGAAAACAGACAATAGTGCTTAGCTATAAATTGGAAAAAGAAGAAGAAAATTAGAAATACCCGAAGATACCTAGTGCAAAAAAAAAAACACCAAATGGAGTAACTTTCCGAGAAACGTCGGAAAGTTACTCCAATTTAACATGCTATAATCCCAAGAACCACTACCACTACTACTATTTCCCCCTCGATGGTGTGCGGAATACAATATACATCAACAACAGAAAAAAAAATGGGGTTAAGTATAAAAATGTATATTTTTGTAAATTGTTGATGATGTCACTAGTAAAACTACTTTTTAGAACAGTTACATCTACAATTTCTTGGTTTAGGTTGTTTAACTAATATTTTCTTTAACTCTGTGCTTTTATTTTCGTTAGTGTTATCTGAGTTCAATCCAAAATCATGGGGATTTACGTTCATTTGCTTGACATATTTCTACAAAGTAAAATAACTATAAATGAACTGATAACTAGAAACAACTATAACTAACCAAATTAGCAAGTAAGTTTATTCCTACCATGTCAAGTTACTTTATGAGTGTTTAAAATGTGTTCTTAGTTACAAGTTCATCAGCATATTGTTTCAGGGGGTTCAGAATATTTTCTTCCCCTTGGTTAGGCGTTTGTTTTCGATCTGACGACCCATCCAACTGCGCCAGGGAGGTTTCCGATGTTACTTTGGCTGGTATGGAAGCTTACATTCCTTTTTCGAAAAAACGCCCTTCCAACGGCAAGCCTTGGTTTAACCGAAAATGCAAAGAAGCTGTTGCTTCTAAACATCTTGTCTACCGACAATGGCGTGTAAATCCTAACATCATAAATCGTAACACCTTTATTCGTGCCCGTAACAGATGCAAAGAAATTATCGACCAAACCAAAGAGGCGCACAATCAACGAATTAGAAACAAACTTCTCGCTTGTCCCAACAATTCCAGGTTCCTTTGGTAAGTCGTTAAGGCAGTTAGACAAAATTTCACCAAATCCACCATACCAACACTCACACGGCCAGATAATTCTATTGCAAGGACACTTGTTGAAAAAGTGAACTTGTTGGCTGAACTCTTTGCTTAACATTCTACTGTCGATTTCTAAGGAAAAATACCACCTAATATTCCCATACTGCAGTCAAGGATGCCCGATATTGCCTTCAGACAGCGTATCATTAAACGTATTTTAATGAAGTTAGATACCAAAAAGCTTCTGGCGCTGACGGAATACCTGCCACAATTCTCAAAAACTGTGCGAGGGAACTAACACCAGTTTTCTGTAGACTTTTCAACCTATCCTACAGAAAGGGAATATTTCCTTCCTGCTGGAAATGTGTCATAGTCCAGCCGATACCTAAAAAAAGTCAAGAAGACCTTGCCAAATAACTACCGACCAGTCGCACTGCTTTCAATAATATCGAAAGTCATGAAAAAGGTTATCAATCAGCATTTTCTAAAATATCTTGAAGGATTCAACATTACTAGCGACCACCAATATGGCTTTCGTAAACATAGATCAACAAGATATCTTCTGACTTAAGTAACACATGTTTGGTACAACGCAATTGAACACTTTGGAGAATCTCGTGCGGTTGCTCTTGACATATCCAAGGCATTCGTCCGTGTTTGGCACGATGGACTGTTGGCTAAGCTACGCTCTTATGGTATGTCTGAAAAGTTCTGTTTATGGCTCTCATGTTTCCTCAGAGAGCGTTCTTTACGAGTGGCAGTAGACGGATTTCTTTCTGACACCTTCACTATCAACGCCGGTGTGCCCCAAGGCTCCATACTATCTCCTACTCTCTTTCTCATTTACATTACGATCTGCTGGAAAAGACCGGAAACTCAATCTACAGCTTTGCAGATGACAGTACGCTTATCTCTTCATTCACTTTGAAAGCTCGGACATCGGCTACTGAGACGAATATCCGCAGATAGCGGGAAGTCATTCAACTTAACAAAGACCTGGAAGAAAATCTATCTTGAGGAGACAGTAACCAAAAGGAATTTAACGCTACAAAAACCCAGGCGGCAGTTTTTTCTAAAAAAGTTAACGTTGCTGAACCCGACATAGTTATGGCGGGGCACTCCATTCTTCTAACATCATCACTTAATTTGTTGGGCGTTAATTTGGGAGCTAATATATCCTGGCATGAACATGTCGCAGGGATAGCAAGAAGAGCTTCTCAAATGTTCGGAATATTATTTCGAGCCAGAAAGCTTTACACTCCACAACAACTGTTAATTCTTTACAAAGCTCAAATTCGACCAACTATGGAATACTGCTCCCATTTTTGGGGCTCCGCTCCCAAACATACATTGCATTTGTTGGATTCTATTCAGAGAAGAGCTATTCGTCTGATTGGAGACTCGGAACTGACCGGCGGCCTTGATTCGCCGGAACATCGAAGAACGGTTGGCGACTTGAGCCTATTCTACAAGTATTTTCATGGAAAGTGTTCGAAGGATGTAGTCCGCTTAATTCCTCCCAGAGCGGTGCATGTTAGAAATACACGTCACGCTAATACTTCACATACATATGAGGTTCAGCTTGTTACTCCTCGTACGACGCTTTTTAAGCAGTCTTTTATATGGAGGACATCATCCCTTTGGAATGATTTGCCCAGGACTGTTTCCCACCGAGTACAATTTACAGTGATTCAAGAACAACGTGAATCGCTTTTTTTTTTTTCCGCACACATGCCGCTCTTGTAGCGCTTTAGGGACTTCCCTGCAGCACGTGTGCTGGACTCATAAAAAAAAAGTTTTTAAATAACCGGCCTTACTTAAGAAATAAAACAATATAGCTAACCTTTAGGGTGGAATTAGTTTACTGATTCGGTATGTTCCACACTTTCATGATATGGAATTCTGAAAAGTCGAGTTAGTTGGCAGAATATCGAAAAAAAAAACTCAAAGTGTAAAAAGTATTTAGAATTTTGATTTAAATTCTACTTGTGTTTTGAGTATCTATATAAAAAATTAAAATAGTATATATTTTTAAATACACTCCTGGACAAAATTAAGGCAACAATATATTAAATCATACAAATCTCTATAATGAATTAATTTTAATAATTTTTTATGAACATTGGTTACACTAAAAGTTAAAAAAAAAAGATAATTTAAAAGTGATTTAGCTACCAAATTTCTCTATAAGATTCGAATTAAAATTATTCTTAAGACCTAATAACAAAATCGTTGAAATTATGTAATAATGAAAAAAATAAACTGGGACACTAGTAGTAAAATTAATGGTGTAACTGGGACACTAGTAGCGTGTGTTGCCTCCTCTACTTCGGATGACAGCGTTTATGCGCCTAGCCATGCTTCTAATTAAATTTTGGATAAAATCTTGAGGAATTTGCTCCCATTTTCAAGTTCCCTCAGGTTTCTAGGTGCAGGTATATGACGTTTTCACATTTTTCTTAAGGTGATCCCATACATGTTCTATCGGATTCATATCCGGGCTTTTTGGTGGCCATTGCATAATTGGTATATCAACTTGATTAAAATAATCGAGTACCTCTCTAGCCACGTGAGATCGAGCGTTGTCTTGCATAAACAGGAAATTGGGCCCCACAAAATGACCGAAAGGCATCACATGTTCTATTACAATATTCTCAAGATAGTAGTCAGCATTCATGGATCTCGTACGGACAGGAACTAAGTCTGTGCAAGCATCAAAGTAGATGCCACCCCAGAACATAACAGAGCCACCCTAGAACATAACAGAGCCACCGCCGAATGGAATCCTTGCAGAGATATTGCAAGGAGCAAGCCTCTCTCCTGGTCTTCGCCATACTCGCTCACGACCATCTGGATGTTTTAGACTAACCCTAGTTTCATCTGTGAAGAAAACTTGTTTCCAATCATCCACAGACCAGTTTTTCGAGATTTCGAGCAAAACGTAACCTGGCAACTCTATTCTCTCTAGTAAGCAAGGGCGCAGTGGCTGGTCTCCTACTGTTTAATCCAGCTTTATTTAATCGTCTTCTAACTGTTTTAGAAGAAATTGTGACATTGCGAACAGCTTCGAGTTCGTTTCTTATTATAGAACTAGTGACAGTCCTGTTTCTTAAAGCATATCGTCTTATAAAACGTTCATCTAGGTCGCTAGTGCATCGTTTTTGCTCTTGCCCTATCATAAGTTCCTACTTCATTTAAGCGTCTTACCATACGACTTATTGTGGAACGATGTTTGCCTAACAAATTGGCAACATAACTCTGACAATATCCCTCGTCCAATAAAACTGAGGCTCGCACTACCTCGTGTTCAGTCAAATTCCTTGTTCGATTCATTTTTCTAATTCTTCGGGGTCAAAAATAAAACAGTCTACCACAAAAACGTATTACTTTGAAAAAGGGAACAATTTATAAGCTTACTTTTAAAGAAAATCTATCGCATTATTACAGAAAAATTGTTTATCTTCTAAAAAATTCTTTAAAACTGTAAATCTAAACGAATTGTTTTGATTTCTGTCATGAACAACGGAACAAAATATGCATAGCCTACTATTCAAATACTCGATAAACTTTAAAACTGACATAAGAAAAAGATAAATTAATTTTCAGATTGTTGCGTTAATTTTGTCCAGGAGTTTAGATATCTTTTGCTCTAATCATACTTAGCAATATTTTTTTGTTTTTTTTTTGACAACTGGTAGAAATAATTCAAAAAATGAGGTTACCTTTGAACGCAGTTATTGGAATGATCTAATTATTATTTCGGTGTTTTAGAACAAAAAATATCATAAAGTGTTTTAAAATGTGTTTTGATTCTTGCCAAATGTTAAGTAAGTTTAAAATATAAATTGTTCAGTTGCTGTTACAATGAACTGTTTCTTCATTGCCTGATTGATATATTATAAATCAAAATTCTCCTAGATGCTACCGCTAAAATTCGCGTGTAGTAACAAATATTTTAATGCTTAAATAGAACATTCAATTCTATCCTCTCCAGAACTATGTATTAAGTAAGGGACCAAATAGCATGATGAGGCACCTGGATACAAAAAATTCCGGAGGTAAAATAGCCCCCCGTTCGGATCTCCGGGTGGGGGCTGGTTCAGGGGCGTCGACATGCAGAGAACAGAATTTCAAAATGGATTTTTGCAACATACGAGGTTTAAATTCGAACATAAATTCAGTGCACCAACACCTGCAATCAAATAAACCTCATGTACTCGCTCTCTGTGAAACTAAGGTCAGTTCATCGACCAGCACAGTAAACTATCTTTATCCTGGGTACGATTTCTATTCCCGATTTAGGCGTAACTTTGGAATCTGTCTTTATGTCAGAAGCGACCTCTCTTGCCAACGAGAAGAGGCTCTGGAGCCCCCAAACTTTGATGTTATGTGGTTAAAAATAACGACCCAACCAACCACAAGGTTCGTCTGTATCCTCTATCGACCACCAAATGATACAAACTTTAGAACACTTTTCGCTTCTCTTGCAGACACCATAGATCATTTACAAATTAACTATCCAAATGCCGAAACTGCCATCCTGGGCGACTTTAATGTCCACAACATCAACTGGCTTAAATATTCAAATACTACCGACGAACAAGGTCGTGAAGCCGAATCATTTTCAATCAGTTGTGGCTTGACTCAGCTTATTGATGAACCAACACGGATCCCTGATCGAGACGGAGAGTTCGCCAGTCTTCTTGATCTGTTTTTAACCACCAATCCGGAGATTTACACGGTCAGCGTAAATCCGCCGTTAGGTTCTTCCGACCATAAACTACTCTCGACATCGAGTATTCTACCAATCAGTGACAGAGAGGCGCCCAAACCGCGCAAGATTTGGCACTACAAATCTGCTAAATGGGAAGATCTCATGGAATATTTTCGAACTTTCCCTTGGTTGGACGTTTGTTTTCGATCCGACGACCCATCTGACTGCGCCAGGGAGGTTTCCGATGTTATTTTGGCCGGTATGGAGGCTTACATCCCTGTTTCGAAGAAATGCCCTTCCAACGGCAAGCCTTGGTTTGACCTAAAATGCAAAGAAGCTGTTGCTTCTAAACATCTTGCATACCGACAGTGGCGTGAAGATCCTAACACCATAAATCGTAACATCTTTGTTCGTGCCAGGAACAGATGCAAAGAAATTATCGACGAAACCAAGGAGGTACACAATCAACGGATTAGAAACAAACTTCTCGCTTGTCCCGGCAATTCCAGGTCCTTTTGGTCAGTCGCTAAGGCAGTTAGTCAAAATTTCACCAAATTCACCATACCACCACTCACACGGCCAGATAATTCTATTGCAACGACACCTGTTGAGAAAGCGAACTTGTTGGCTGAACTCTTTGCTTCACATTCTACTGTCGATTTCCAAGGAAAAACACCACCTACTATTCCCATAGTGCAGTCAAGGATGCCCGATATTGTCTTCAGACAGCGTATCATAAAACGTATTTTGATGAAGCTGGACACCAAAAAGGCTTCAGGCGCTGACGGAATACCTGCCATAGTTCTCAAGAACTGTGCGAGGGAACTAACACCAGTTTTCTGTAGACTTTTCAACCTATCCTACAGAAAGGGAATATTTCCTTCCTGCTGGAAATGTGCCACAGTTCAGCCGATACCTAAAAAAGGCAAGAAGACCTTGCCAAATAACTACCGACCAATCGCACTACTCTCAATAATATCGAAAGTCATGGAAAAGGCTATCAATCAGCATCTTCTAAAATATCTTGAAGGATTCAACATTATTAGTGATCACCAATATGGCTTTCCTAAAAATAGATCAACAGGAGATCTTCTGACTTATGTAACACATGTTTGGAACAACGCAATTGAACACTTTGGAGAATCTCGAGCGGTTGCTCTTGACATATCCAAGGCATTTGACCGTGTTTGGCACGATGGGCTGTTGGCTAAGCTACGTTCTTATGGTATGTCTGAAAAGTTCTGTTTGTGGCTCTCATGTTTCCTCAGAGAGCGTTCTTTACGAGTGGCAGTCGACGGATTTCTTTCTAACACCTTCACTATCAACGCCGGTGTGCCCCAAGGTTCCATACTGTCTCCTACTCTCTTCCTTATTTATATTAACGATCTGCTGGAAAAGACCGAGAATCCAATCTACAGCTTTGCAGATGACAGTACACTTATCTCTTCATTCACTTTGACCGCTAGGACATCGACTACTCAGACGAATATCCGCAGACAGCAGGAAGTCATTCAACTTAACAAAGACCTGGAAGAAATTCTATCTTGGGGTGACAGTAACCAAGTGGAATTTAACGCTACAAAAACCCAGGCGGCAGTTTTTTCTAAAAAAGTTAACGTTGCAGAACCCGACATAGTTATGTCGGGGTACTCTCCATCCCTCTAACATCGTCACTCAATCTGTTAGGCGTTAATTTGGGAGCAAATATGTCCTGGCATGAACATGTTGCAGGCATAGCAAGAAGAGCTTCTCAAAAGTTGGGAATATTGTTTCGAACCAGAAAGCTTTACACTCCACAACAACTGTTAATTCTTTACAAAGCTCAAATTCGACCAACTATGGAATACTGCTCCCATGTTTGGAGCTCCGCTCCCAAACATACACTGCACTTGTTGGATTCTATCCAGAGAAGAGCTGTTCGTCTGATTGGACACCCGGAACTGACCGACGGCCTTGATTCGCTGGAACATCGAAGAACGGTTGGCGACTTGAGCCTATTCTACAAGTACTTTCATGGAAAGTGTTCGAAGGATGTGGTCCGTTTAATTCCTCCCAGAGCGGTGCATATTAGAAGTACACGTCGCGCTAATGCTTCACATCCGTATGAGGTTCAGCTTGTTACTCCCCGTACAACGCTTTTCAAGCAGTCTTTTATATGGAGAACATCATACCTTTGGAATGGTTTGCCCAGGACTGTGTTTCCCATCGAGTACAATCTACAGCGATTCAAGAACAACGTGAATCGCTTTCTCCGCACACGTGTCGCTCCTGTAGTGCTTTAGGGGCTTCCCCATAGCACGTGTGCTAGACCCATAAAAAAAAAAAAAAAAAAAAATAAGTACTAAACAATTGCGTTCATAATAATAATAATAACCGGTCAAGTGCGAGTTGAACTTGCGCAATTAGTGTTCCGTACGTTGTTTGCATCTGAAATAAAAATTTTTGTTACGGAGGTATAAAATGATCAGTGACTTCACAAAACACATCCCAAATGAGTTTTGAACAAAGTTTGTTTCTGATCTTTACTGAAAACTAATGACTGATTGTTTTTTTATATACCAGATAAATTATTAAAGGTAATGCACTCGTGAGAATTTTCGTTCAATCTACACCCCGTGGAGAATATTCCAGAATTTTTTCAAAATTTTTGATTAGTACTTTTCAAGATAGAGGGGAGGACAGCGATTTTTCGCGATTTTTTCAAAATAATACAAAGAAAAGTGTGCACATGTAAAACATTATATACATTTTTGAATTCCTGTTTTTACAATTGACACCCCACCCGATGACCTAGTAAAAAATTTTTTTTGTACTTCCGATTTCACTCCCCAAAACTAACCCCTCAAGTCAAAATTTGACTTTCAAAACTACACGGCTCTGATGAGGCTATCAATTTCTATATTAGTACCAAATTTTAACTTTCTACGTCAAATAGTTTCGGAGAAAATCGGGTGTGACAGACGAACATACAGACGGACAAACAGACGGACCGACAGACACTGAAATGTTCTTATAAGTGTTCCGTACGGAACACTAAAAACAACATTTTTAAATATCAACCAGGCATTAAAACTCTGTATGTCCGTCATTTCATTTTATACATAATATTGTTCGAGATTGCATTTCTCTTGAAACATTTTTAAGTACTTGGGAAGTTATTTGTCATTTTTAGTGTTCCGTACGGAACACTTATAAGATCACTTCGGTGTCTGTCCGTCTGTCCGTCTGTCACACCCGATTTTCTCCAAAACTACTTGTCACAGAAAGTTGAAATTTGGTAGCAATATAGGAATTGACGGCCTCATCAGAGCCATGTAGTTTTGAAAATTAAATTTTGACTTAAGGGGTTAGTTTTGGGGGATGAAATCGGAAATGAAAAAAAAAAAAAATTTTACTAGGTAATCGAGTGTGGTGTCAAATGAAAGCTTGTGAAAACACGAGTAAAAAATATATATATAATGTAATACTTGCGCTCACTTTTCTTTGTATTATTTATAAAAAATCGCGAAAAATCGCTGTCCACCCGCCTTATCTCGGAAAGTACTTATCAAAAAATTTTGAAAAAATTCTGGAATATTCTCCACGGGGTGTAGATTGAACGAAAATTATCACGAGTGCATTACCTGTAATAATTTATCTGTTATATAAAAAAAAACAGAAATTTCAAGGTCATCAATTTTTAGTAAAGATTGGAATAAACTTTGTTGAAAACTTATTTGGGGTGTGTTTTGTGAAGTCACTGATCATTTTATATCACCGTAACATAAATTTTGACTTAAAGGATTCGTTTGGAGGGGTGAAATCGGAAGTGAAAAAAAAAATTTTTTACTAGGTCATCGAGTGTGGTGTCTTGCGCACACTTTTCTTCGTATTACTTTTAAAAAATCGTGAAAAATCGCTGTCCCCTACCTTATCTCGAAAAGTACTGATCAAAAAATTTTGAAAAAACCCTGGAATATTCTCCACGGGGTATAGATTGAACGAAAATTATCATTACCTTTAATAATTTATCTGATATAAAAAAAAAAAACAATATTTCAAGGTCACCAGTTTTCAGTAAAGATTGGAAACAAACTTTGTTGAAAACTCATTTGGGGTGTGTTTTGTGAAGTCACTAATCATTTTATACCGCCCTAACAAAACTTTTTATTTCAAAAACAATCAACGTACGGAACACTAATTGTGCAAGTTCAACTTGCACTTGACCGGTTTTTTTATGGCTCTAGCACAGGTGCTACAGGGAAGTCCCTACAGCGCTCCAGGGGCGGCATGTGTGCAGAAAAAGCGATTCACGTTGCTCTTGAATCGCTGTAAATTGTACTCGGTGGGAAACACAGTCCTGGGCAAATTATTCTAGAGGGATGATGTTCTCTATATAAAAAACTGCTTGAAAATCGTTGTACGCGGAGTAACAAGCTAAACCTCATACGGATGTGAAGTATTAGCGCGACGTGTATTTCTAACATGCACCGCTCTGGGAGGAATTAAGCGGGCTACATCCTTCGAACACTTTCCATGAAAATACTTGTAGAATAGGCTCAAGTCGCCAACCATTCCGGGTCTCCAATCAGGCGAACAGCTCTTCTCTGAACAGAATCCAACAAATGCAGTTTATGTTTGGGAGCGGAGCCCCAAATATGGGAGCAGTATTCCATAGTTGGTCGAATTTGAGCTTTCTAGAGAATTAACAGTTGTTGTGGAGTGTAAAGCTTTCTGGTTCGAAATAATATTCCCAACTTTTGAGAAGCTCTCCTTGCTATGCCTGTAATATATTCATGCCAGGACATATTTGCTCCCAAATTAACGCCCAGCACATTGAGTGACGATGTTAGGGGAATGAAGTGCCCCGACACGACTATGTGGGGTTCAGCAACGTTAACTTTTTTAGAAAAAACTGCTGCCTGGTTTTTTTGTAGCGTTAAATTCCACTTAGTTACTGTCACCCCAAAATAGAATTTGTTCCAGGTCTTTGTTACGTTGAACGATATTCGCCTGTGTAGCCGATGTCTGAACCTTCAAAGTTAATGAAGACTTAAGCCATCTGCAAGGCTGTAGATTGGATTCCCGGTCTTTTCCAGCAGATCGTTGATGTAAATGAGAAAGATAGTAGGAGACAGTGTGGAGCCTTAGGACACAACGGCGTTGATCGTGAAGGTGTTAGAAAGAAATCCATCGACCGCCACTCGTAAAAAACGCTCACTGAGGAAACATGAGAGCCACGAACAGAACTTTTCAGACATACCATAAGAGCGTAGCTTAGCCAACAGTCCATCGTGCCAAACAGGGTCGAATGCCAAGTACTCTTGTAATTATCTCTAGGAATTTTAATAATTTCGATTTTTTCTGTAAGAGATAAACATGGAGGCATTTTAAACCCGATACGTTTAATAAAGGAATAGAAAGAATTAATAAAACATATAAGTTGAATTCGCAAATAAAATTAATACAATATTTTTATAGTTTCCAAACCAGTTGCAGTGTTTGGCGCGCTTATGATTTTAAAACTTGCTTTTTAGTGTTCCATACGGAACACTTATAAGATCACTTCGGTGTATGTCCGTCTATCTGTCCGTCTGTATGTCTGTCTGTCTGTCCATCTGTCACACCCGATTTTCTCCGAAACTACTTGAGATAGAAAGTTGAAATTTGGTATGAATATAGGCACTGCTACCCTCATCAGAGCCGTGTAGTGAAAGTTAAATTTTGACTTAAGGCGTTAGTTTTGGGGAGTGAAATCAAAAGTGACATTTTTTTTTACCAGGTCATCGAATGAGGTGTCAAATTAAAGCTTGTAAAAACATGAGTCCAAAAATATATATAATGTAATACTTGGGCACACTTTTCTTTGTCTAATTTTTAAAAAATCGCGAAAAAAATCGCTTCTCCCCCTCATTTCCAAAGGTACTTTAAAAAAATTTGGAAAAAATTCTGGAACTCTTCTCTACAGGGTGTAGATTGAATTGAAAATTATTACCAGTTCATTACCTTTAACAATTTATCTGGTATATAAAAAAAACAAAAATTTCAAGATTATCAGTTTACACCAGAGGGTCCCAAACTTTTTTTCTCGTAGACCACTTTCAAATTTTACTGGTTTCGGTGAACCCCCTGCTGCTACATTTCTACCATATTCCCAAAACTCGTCAAAAAATGTGAAGATTAGATCTAACGATGGAAATTTGCGTCGTGGCTGAGTTCCAACCCTAAATTCGGAGTGGTAAAAATAAAAAGAAAAAAATAATATATTTTCTTGTGTTCTATTTATTAAAATAATATGATTACAGACTTAATCGAATTAAAATTAAACATTAATAACGTACCGTAACTTCAACAATGCAAATCAGCAATTAAAAAAAAATAGTCATATTTTTAATTGGAGGGATGTACTTGATGGATTGACAGCAAATTGTCAATATTTGGCTTCAGTTTTGTAAGGAATAACCGCACATCTCCCCGTTCTGTGATGTTCAATCTGCTCCTTTTTTTTGTTGATAGGTTTGTAACGACACAAAACTTTTTCCGACAAGGTATGACGAGGGAAACGCTATCAAAAGTTTTCTCGCAATTTCCCACAGCCCAGGATATTTTTCGGGTATTTCTGCCTGCAGCCAAACTGTTTGATAGTGTTTTTTAAATTTCACCTTCAGCTCCTCATTGGTGCTAAGCTCGAGTAGCTCCTCTTGTAATACCACATTCGCCACTTCCGTTTCATCAAATGGATTTATGATCCTTGGCGGTATTTTCATCGTCAGAATATCTTCAAATCTATTTTTGAAGTCATCATGCAGGGCATTTAAATGTTGAACGTATGTCTGAATATCCTCATCAAGACATTCTGCCTGTGACAAGTTTGGAAACTGGGAGAATTCGCGCCGACTAATATTTTGCTTCATAAATTTCAATTTTCCAAGAAAAGCCGAAATTACACCCTGTTTTTAATAAATTTAGGCTATCCCCTTGTAACTGCAAGTTAATGTCATTAAATTTTTTTGAACAAATCTGTCAAATACGCGATGTCTGCTTTCAATTTGATCAGATTTTCTTTTAAATCTGGACCTTTACTTTTCAGAAACTCTAAAACTGATTCAAAAAGTGAGTAAAATCTTGTTAAACATGCACCTTTCGACAACCAGCGTACTTCAGTATGTAAGAGCAATCGTTGGAAGTCTACATCATTTTCGTCGCACAATTATGCAAATAAACGGGTATTCAACGCATTTCTTCTTATTTTGTTAACAACAAATTGAAGCGATTGGTGCAATCTATCACTCAAATTTTTCGCTACCAGGTGTTGTCGGTGGATGACACAGTGAATTGCAGTTACTCCTGGTATAATTCTTTTAAGATGGCTTATAAACCCACGATATCGCCCGAAGATGGCAGGAGCTCCATCTGCTGCCACCGAAATAATGTTTGCAAATGGAATCGATTTTTCCTTGAACAAATCACTCAGGACATTAAATATTGATTCGCTTTTAGTGTCCGTCTCCAAAGTTTTCGCGAATAGCAGCTCTTCATGGATTTCTTCGTCCATAACAAATCGAACATATGCCAATAATAATGCTTCATTACCAGGTAAAGTTGACTCGTCCAGTTGAATAGAAAAAATGAGTTGTTTGCAGATAATTACACAAGAAGCTTTCAATATCAGAGCTCATTTCATCAATACGTCTTTGTACAGTGTTGTTACTCAAAAGGAAAACCAAATTTCAAATAATCAACACTGTACTGTCGACATTTCTTCTTAGATTCAACCATGTTTCGTATCAGTTACCTATCTGTAAAGAAAAAAATGTTTGCTTTAATAATCATAAGGCGACTTTAACAGGATTTGGCTATTTTAACAAAATAAAATAGGATTAATTAATTATTGCAATGAAAAAAACCAAAATGCCAGCGGCAAAACTGATTTTAATTATTAAAAGCAATAAACTGCTAAGACCCATATAGAGGTTTTCACAAAACGGCTGAACCTATTTTAATGTAATATAAAATATTTTTTGATTAATTTTATTTTGATACATTTCTGTAAATTCGAGAGAAAATACTTTTAAAGAATATTTGGACATCTAAACTCCGCGATTTTAATGATTTATTTATTACTTTGATTTACGTTACGAGTGGTACATAAAGACACGTACAATTTATGAAAATATTTTTAGTCATTTAGCATTAGCAACTACGAGGGCACTGAAATATGTACAAACATGCAAGTCAATCATATATCTCTCCTTTAGTGAATCACCACAGTCGGGTAAATAAATAATTTTATATAATAAAAAGTACTAAAAGTTCAATCTTTCTCGGCTTTCCGTTCTTTTATAGAAGTATCGAATAATGGCCCTGTTCAGTATTTAATTTTTATTACGTACCTACTACACGCAAACATAACAAATATAATATTATTACAATATAAAATAAAAGTATGAATAACAAATAGGCAGGTACTTACTTTTTTCCGGCACTGGCAAACACTGACATCGATTCACTCACACTTTTCTTTTCAAAATTCCGGAAACAAATGAGTAACGTATGTCCTTGGCATTCGTATTTATATTGGTGAAGAATCAAACAAGTTCATGCAAGATTCCAAGCACAGCACAAGTCGTATTTCGTCCCTTTGCACGTCTGAAAGGGATGCGTTGCGGGCGGGCGGGCGGCGCGGCGCTTTGCAAGTCTCGACGCGCGTTGTACTGAATATCGAATATGCAAGTTTTTTCAAGTAACAGTCGCTGACCTTCTTAAAATACACTATTCAAAAAAATTAAGGGAGGTTTTAAAACAACGAAATTAATGTTAAATAAACAGGCTATCTGATTCATATGCCGGCCTAACTGAAAAAATTTTTTCCAAGCCTGCGGACCAAAAAAAAAGCAAAATATTTGCAATATTATTTTTTCGCGCTATCTGCTAGGATTGCATGAGAACCGTAGCTCCTAAAAAATTTTAGCCAAAAAATCTGAAAATTAGAATCTTAAAGCTTCAAAACGCTTTTTTTTTTTAAAGTCTCAATACGACCATTTTTCACTGAAATACAGCCTGTCCAAAATCACTGAAAAAGTTGGAATTTTTTTTTGCTCCCTTAATTTTCTTGAGTAGTGTATTATCTGCCTACAATGATAGGTAAAGCCAAGCCAACATTTTTGTTCTTTACTATCGAAACCAGATAAATTTTCGTGGACCCCCACTTACAACTTGTGAACCCCCATTTTTTTTTCACGCCAACGCAGACCCCCCGTCGAGTCTCCAGTGGACCCCTGGAGGTCCACCTGAACCACTTTGGGAATCACTGGTTTACACTAAAGATCGGAAACAAACTTTGCTGAAAACTCATTTGGGGTGTGTTTTGTGAAGTCACTGATCATTTTATACCTCCGTAACAACAATTTTTATTTTAATTAAAAGCAATCAACGTACGGAACACTAATTGCGCAAGTTCAACTTGCATTTGACCGGTTTTATATTGCGTTGTTCTAAATATTATGCAAAAAAATGTGAACTTCCTGCTAGGGAAACATAAAAAAATACATAATAAATGTAAATTTTAATTTACATTCTTATATTAGTTAGCTAACCTCATAAATATTAGATTGAGGTAAGAAAAAAAACAATCAATTAAATATTTGCAAATTGCAAAACTTATTTTTTTTAAACTGTTTAAAAGTTGACAAGGATCAGTAAACTGATGCATTTTTTTTAAAACACTTGAGGGCATTTTTTTTGTTGTAAGACACCGAAAAAGTAATTAGATACACATCATTGCAACAGCTGGCGTTCAAGCATAAACTCATTTTATTATTATTTCTCCCAGTTGTCAAAAAAATATTGTTATATGATCAAAGCAAAGGAATTTTGCTTTTATTAAACTAGTCAGTCAGTCAAATAAAATTGAAAGTTTTTAGCTAAACCAAGAAATATAAAAAAATATATATTTTTTAGTATACCAATGTCTGTCTGTCACAGCCATTTTTTTCCGAAACTATTTGCCATAGAAAGTTGAAATTTTTCACAAATATAGAAATTGATGGCTCAATTACAACCGTGTACTTTTAAGAGTTAAATTTTGACTTGTTAGTTTTGGGTGGTGAAAAAAATTCAAGGTCATTGAGTGGGGTGTCAAATGAAAGCTTATGAACACACGCGTTCAAAAATATATAACACGTAGGTTGAAAAGTTTTTGGTCTGACACATAGACGTCGCCCTTTTCGAAAAATCCATATGATTTTTAAGAAGTACTGACCTTCAAACGATGCGTGTCAAAATGTCATGACATTTCGACGATTAGTTTACAAGTTACAGTGGTTTTAGTGGTTTTAGTGACGACACTTTTGATATTTTCAAAGAAATGGAAAAAATCGAATTTCGTGTGTTGATTAAACATTGTTTTTTGATGGGAAAAAATACCGTTCAAGCAAAGCAATGGCTCGATAAGTGTTACGGGGACTCTGCCCCTAGAAAATCACTTATCATTTATTGGTATTCTGAATTTAAACGCGGTCCTTCAGACACAAATGATGCTGAACGCTCTGAACGCCCAAATGTAGTGGTTACCCTGGAAAATATCAAAATATCCACAAAATTGTTTTTGGATGACCGGAAAGTGAAATTGCTTGAGATAGTCGACACCCTAAAGATATCAAAAGATCGTGTTGATCATATTTTGCATGAACATTTGGACATGAGAAAGCTCCGTTCGAAATAGGTACCGCGTTTTTGCTTACAGTGGATCAAAAACAACAACGTGTTAATGATTCTGAGCGCTGTTTGGACCTGTTTAGGCGCAATAAAAAGGATTTTTCATGCGATATGTGACAATGGATTCACCACTAGACATCGGAATCAAATCGGCAGTCAGCTGAGTGGACAGCAGCCGGTGAAAGCCGCCCGAAGCGACCAAAGACACAACAGTCGGCTGAGAAGGTTTTGGCCTCTGTATTTTGGGATGCTCATGGAATAGTTTTCATCGATCATGCTACGAAGGGAAAAACCGTCAACAACGAATATTATATAAAGTTATTGGTGCATTTAAAGGCAGAAATCGCTAAGAAACGGCCCCAAATGAACAAAAGAAAAGTACTCTTTCATCAAGACAAAGTACCGTGTCACAAATTATTGGGTACGAAGGTAAAATTGCATAAATTGAAATCCGAATTGCTTCCTCATCCACCGTAATCTCCAGATTTGGTCCCCAGCTACTGTTATAAATTCGCAGACCTCAAAAAAATGCTCGCAGGAAATAGATTTGGCTCCAGTGAAGAAGTTATCTCCCAAACTGAGGCCTATTTTGAAGGCAAAGACAAATCCTTCTACAAGAAAGGTATAGAAATGTTAAAAAAGCGTTGGACTGATTGTGTCGCTCTTGAAGGAGACTATATTGATGAATAAAGTCGCAAAAGCGTTTAAATAGCTAGACCAAAAACTTTTCAGCCCCGTAAAATTGCGTTAAAATTATTTTTAAAAAAATTGTCAAAATCGCTGTCCCCACACCCTATTTCTAAGAATACTAATCCAAAAATTTTGGAATAATATCTATAAGACTAGCAGTGCCCGCGGCTCCGCTCGAGTGGACTTGATTCACTACTATCGTCACTGCTTATTCCTTATGTTACCTAACGTAATAAAATATCTGTAATTATTTCCCCTTTATCTCCCATTATTTCTCCTTATCTCTCATTATTTCCCCCATTATCTTACCTTATCTCCCACTATCTCACCCATTATCTAGGCTTATCTCGACTTATCTCGCAATATTTCTCTTTATCTCCCATTATTTCTCCTTATCTCACATTATCTCACCATAACTCCCATTATCTAGACTTATCTCTGCTTATCTCCCATTATCTAGGCTTATATCGAATTATATAGAACATATCTATAAATTTATAAAAATACGTAAATCGGATAAGTGGTTCTCAAGTGATAAGCGCACTAACGGACAGACAGAGAGACGTTACATTTTATATATATTATATTCTTTGCAACATGATATTGTTCCATGTTTAATGGTTTAGGCAGTGTATTGCAAGAGAACGCGCTAACGGTAACCCTTTTTTCCTTCCGACTTAATTCACTATTATCGTCACTGTTTATTCTTTATGTTACCCAACGCAATAAAATATATCCAATATCCTGGCCAGAGAACATATGTATGTTTATAAAAAAAGCACGTAACGCACTAACGGACAGAGAGACGTTGCATTTTATATATATTATAGATAGATAAACTGGCCAGAGAAATGTTTAAAAAAAAAAGCACGTAAATCGGATAAGTGGTTCTCCAGTGATAAGCTCACTAACGGACAGACAGACAGACAGAGAGACCTGCATTTTATATATTATAGATATAGATTATTATTATTATATAATCTGACCAAAGAATATATGTATGAATTTTAAAAAAGACACGTAAATCGGATAATGGTTCTCGCGTGATAAACGTACTAATGGACAGACAGACAGACATAGAAACATTGCATTTTATATATATTATAGATTATATATATTCTCTGTTACATAAAATTGTTCCATATTTAACGATTTAGGCTGTGTATTGCAAGAGAACGCTCTAGCGGCAAACATTTTTTTTCCGACTTCATTCACTATTATCATCACTGCTCATTCCTTGTGCTACCTATCATAATAAAATATAGCCTATAACCTGGCCAGAGAACATATGTATGTTTAAAAAAAAAAGTACCTAAATCGGATAAGTGGTTCTCCAGTGATAAGCGCACTAACGACAGACAGACAGACAGACAGAGATACGTTGCATTTTATATATATTATAGATGAAATAAAATATATATCTACATCCTGGTCAGAGAACATATGTATGAATTTATAAAATCAAGTAAATCGCATAAGTGGTTCTCAAGATAAGCGCACTAACGGACAGACAGACAGAGAGACGTTGCATTTTATATATATTATAGATATAGATTATTATTATTATTTTATAACCTGGCCAAAGAATATATGTATGAATTTAAAAAAAAGACACGTAAATCGGATAAGTGGTTCTCGCGTGATAAACGCACTAATGGACAGACAGACAGAGAGACATTGTATTTTATATATATTATAGATTATAGATTATAGATATTCTCTGCTATATAATATTGTTTCCATATTTAATGGTTTAGGGCTGTGTATTGCAAGGGAACGCGCTAGGGGAAAACTTTTTTTCGACTTCATTCACTATTATCGTCACTGCTCATTTCTTACGTTACCTATCGTAATAAAATATAGCTTTTAACCTGGCCAGAGAACATATGTATGTATAAAAAAAAGTACGTAAATCGGATAAGTGGTTCTTCAGTGATAAGCGCACTAACGGATATTATAGATGTAGATTAATTAAAATTATTACCCTTATCATTGTAAATTTATCTGGTACATAAATTTTTTTTTGGTACTGTTAATAATAGTCTATCCATCTATTTGAAAAGTATTGGGCTTATACAAATGATAAAAAAATACTAGTTCTACTAGAGACAGAACCTTGATAGAAATGTGTTTTGCAATTTTCCTAATGTAGAAAGTTCTTTTAGCCATTACAAACAAGTTTGTGTCCGAATCATAGATATTGAATTTTGAAAACTCATTTAGGGTATATTTTGTGAAGTCACTGATCATTTTATACCTCCATTAACAATTTTTTTTTACTTTAAAGGAAAACAAAGTCGACTTGCACTTGGCCGGTTTATTTTTATTTAGATGTTCAAAATTTCACAAGTAAATTTAAATCAAGTTCGAAATATTCTTTACTCTTTGAGTTTTTTCTATATTTTTGTCAATTTACCAACCCTACCTTCCGATTTTTCATGATTACATATCAGTTTATTAAAATTTTTTTCCATACCAACTGGCACGGGAGTCAAAACCAATTTTTTAGAATTCCTCATATAATACGAATTCTTGCGGAGCACTGCATGCCAGCGCTTCTCAACCTTTCAGTATTTACGACTCAATTTTCAAACATAATTTTCATCGCGCCTCCCCCCCGCTCATACAATAACAATGCATGCAATAATAATGTATTTTCAGTATTTTGATGCTAAAGCTACACTATGACCTTAATTACAAACCTCACAAACTACCAAGAATAAGTAAATTTATTCATATTTGGCAACACATATCTGCTGCGTTGACAAAACTAGAGTCGATTCCTCTCTATTGCTATCTGTCACGTCCCATCACATCGGTAGCAGCTTTCGAGAAGTCCCGAGTTGTCTCGAACATTCGGAAAGCCTGCAAAAAGTGTATAAATGCTGCACCTCGTTCAATTACAGCCCGTCTCAGTCGAGTTGATCCTTCTACTGCTATCGGATTTATCGTGAATGTCTATGTTGTAATTTACGTGTTAATTGAAATTCAAGGTATTAAGTATTCACGGCAGTAAATTTCTACAGAATCATGGATACATTTTTAAGTCGGCGTAAGACTGAAGCATCAACTAGTATTCTCAAGAATAACTTAAATTTAGGGTTTACCAGTACTGAAGTAATTGAAGAAGAAAGGCCCCTGTGTGTTATTGCTCAAAAATCTTGGCAGCAGACAGCATGAACCAAATAAACTTAAACGACATTTGGAAACGCTTCATAGTGAGTACCTCAACAAACCCAGCGAATTCTTCGAATTAAAATTAAAATCATATGTAAAACGGAAATCATTTTTTAAAAAACTTTGTCCTGCGAATGAAAAAGCTTTACTTGCCTCTTACAAATTTCATACAAAATGGCCAGATGTAAAAAGTCTCACACCACTGGTGAAGAGCTTGTTTTGCCAGCAGCAATTGAGAGACAATTTTGCCAAACAATTGCTATCCATACCTATTTCAAATGTTACTGTTGCCCCTCGAATTGGTTTGAATGTTTGGAAGATTTCAAAGTGTACGAGCACTTGTGTGTATGGACACGTTGTATAATCCACAGAGAAGCCCTGGCTTCCAAAGAAATGAGTTCTGCTCTGAATATTGTACTCACTACAGTTGTAACCGTAGTAAATTATATTAAAATGAGACCACTAAAATCTAGAATTTTTTCTGCACTTTGTAAAGACATGGGTGCCGAACATTCAGCGTTACTATATTATTGCGAAGCAAGATGGTTATCACGTGGGAAATGTTTGTAACGTGTTTATGAATTAAGAAATGGACCGGAAGCCGAGAAGTTTCGAGATGTTTTATTTGTGATGATATTGAGGTACTTGGTCGATATATTCACGAAACTAAATACCTTAAATCTTTCAACTCCAAGGAACAAATACACATATATTCGATACAAGTGATAAAATAATTGTGGAGCAGAAATGTAAAGCAAAAAACCTAAAAATGTTTGCAAATGTGGGTGAATATGTTAAAAACATACAAGGCTGAAGAACAACATGTGAAAGTTGTTTTAGTAACCATTGAAAATCATCTAGCCATGTTGACAAAGAATTTTAAAAAGTATTTCTTACTGACGACAAGTTGGTAGCAAGTTACGAGTGGGTTAGGGATCCATTTCAAAATACTCCCGAAGACTCTCAACTTCCGAAGAAGAAATCTTCATAGACTTTAGAGAGCAGCAAGAGCATTTCGTTATACTATTACCATTTTTCAACATCCTACCGTTGCGAAACCGGATTTTTCTGCGGTGGCTGCTTTGAAAACAAAATTTAGATCTCAACTAAATATAGAAAAATAACTCAGAGTGTCTATTCTAATATTGAACCATCCTTCGAAAATCTTTGCTCTGCAAAACAGGCCCAAGGAAGTCACTAATAATTATTAAACTTATTTTTAATTTAGTATTGATATGTTAATTATTACGTAAATACATTGTGCAGTACTAATACAATCCTATTTATAGGTGTATTATACCAGCGTAAATGTGAATTTTATTTTTTATTATGTCAGAATGTATTTTGTTCTGCTTTCCTTTCAATAAATCATATTAAATGTTTTTAATGAATGTTTTTAATAATAATTTCTTTTTTATACGCTCGCGCCCCCCCCCCCCAATAGTGTAATCACGCCCCCCCTAGTGGGCGCGCCCCACAGGTTGAGAAACGCTGCTGTATGTACACAGTTTTTAAAAATTAAAATATTATTTAGAAATACGTTTCAATATATTTTCGTATTCTGCTATTAAGCCACGGAAGCCTAAAACCTGCACCACATTGAATTTATTCCATAGTTTAGGCGCTACAAGTAAAAAAAAAACATGCATACATGGTGGTGAAAAATAGTACTCTCTTTAACACATGGGCTGAAAGTCCCCGGGCCTAACACATAGATGGCGCTAGTTTTATTGCAGTCACCTTTTTTTCAGTTAATACTAACCTTCAAAAGACAGCTGTTAAAATTTCATGATATTCTATTCATTAGTTTGTGAGTTATTGTGCTAAGAGTGACGCTACTTTTGTTTATTTTCAAAACAATGGATCAAAAACAATTTCGTGTTTTAATTTTAACACTGCTTCTTGATGGGAAAAAAATACCGTTCAAGCGAAGCAATGGCTTGAAAAGTGTTTTATGGGACTCCGCTCCACAGAAACAACATATAAAACGTTGGTTTTGCTGACTTCTAAAACGTGGTCGTAGAGACACCGATGATGCAGAACGCAGTGGACGTCCATGAGGCGGTAACACCAGAAAACATCAAAAAAATCCATAAAATCGTTTTGAATGATCGAAAAAAGTGAAGTTGCGTGAGTTAGACTGACATCGTAAAGATATCAAAAGAACGTGTTGGCTTTATATTGCATGAGTCATTTGACTATGAGAAAGCTCTGTTCAAAGTGGGTGCCGCGTTTGCTCACTGTTGATCAAAAACAAGAACGTGTTGATGATTCTGAGCAGTGTTTGGGGCCATGTTTAAACGTAACAAAACCGAATTTTTGCGTCGATATGTGACAATGGATGAAACATGGATCCATCACTTCACTGCCGGAATCAAAACGATCGTAACACATCTGAGTGGACAGCAACTGGTGAACTTCGTCCAAAGCGCCCGAAAGCACAACAATCGGCTGGAAAGGTTATGGCCTCGGTATTTGGGATGTGCGTCGTGTAATATTCATCGACTATCTTGAGAAAGGAAATACCATCAACAGTGAATATTATATAGCGTTATTGGAGCGTTTGAAGCCGAAATTGCAAAGAAACGACCGCTTTATGGCAAAGTAAAAAAATTTTGTTTCATCAAGACAACGCACCGTGTCGCACAAGTCAATCAAAACAATGGCAAAACTACATGAATGAACTTCGAATTGCTCCCACATCCACCGAATTCGCCAGATTTGGCTCCCCAGCGACTACTGGCTGTTCGCAGACCTGAAAAAAATGCTCGCCGTAAGAAATTTCGCACGAATGAAGAGGTTATCGCTGAAACTGAGGCCTATTTTTTTGAGGCAAAAGATAAATCGTTCTACAAAAGTGGTATTGAAAATGTTAGAGCGGCGCGGAATGATTGCGTTGCTCTTGATGGGAGATTACGTTGATGAATAAAGCTAATTTTGAACCAAAAAAAACCGTGTTTTCTTTGGTTAGGCCCGGACTTTTCAGCCCATGTGTTACATCCATAATTAGGTTAACAAAGCTAAAAAGAAGCTTTTTTTCATACCGATTATAAACTCTTTCAATTGGCAACCGTACTTCGTCCTCTCCTCTTTTGCCAGTTCCATGAACTTCATTGGCATATCAAAGAATTTAGCATCTTCTTGTGAAAGGGTAAGATGTAAAAGATGCATCGTTTATATGCCTGTTCTCTGGGACCTGTTCACATTTCATTTTTCCTCCTATTAAAAGAATGCTAAAATACTCCTCATTTTCCTGGTAAAGACATATTAGAGTATATTAATAATCAAACTAATAACTTTGCTATCCAATAATTATGTGAATTTTAAAGCCACAGGTAGTTCATAAGACCACAAGTCAGTCCCGGCTTAAATAGTCCCTTCGATTTTGCTATTCCACGATCCAAAAAAATCATTGACAATGTTTATAAAGACGAGATTTTTTTTCGACAAAATGTATTATACTCATTATTAAAGAAACCCATAATATCAAGTGAAGAACTTTAAAATATGGCGTTATAAATAGGCAAATAATTTCCCTCAAATATGCACAGACATGTTGTAAATATGCAGTAAAATAAAATCGAAATAGACTTGAAAAATGTAAATTTATTGTTTTCACATATTACATGATACGAGTACTATACAAATGTAGGCAATAAAAACCCATTTTAAATTTTCAACATATAGGGGCGAATGAAGCACTAAATCTAAATATACATATTATACAAAGTAAAAAATAAATATAAATAATAATGTATTCTTATTTATTACTTGTACTTAAAGATGAACATATAAAATATATAATAATAGGGAATTAGGTACATATTATAAAAATTTATATACGTAGTAAATCAGCATATTATAAAACAACATTTTAAATTTGATACATACAGGGCTATGCAACTAAGTAAGCAGGGAATAATGCAAATATTGCAAAAGACAGGGTCGTCGCCGTTAGTTATAAAAACAATAAACTACTAACTTTGAGTTTCTCTCTTTTCTCAAAATTCTCCATTAAAAAGTTTTGTCTTCTAATATCGTTTGTATAAAAAATTTATAAATTGAGAACTTCCTTTCCACAAGCGACTGATATAATAGGGGCGTTTTTAAAATTATTTAATAGCATAGGCATCTAAATCAATGGAATTCAGTAAAAAGCATCCCTCCATTTAAACAATTAGAAAAGTACATTATCTACTTGGCATGACAAATTGAAACCCACTATTTTTTTCCATTAAACGTTCCGAAATTTTTGAAAGTTTAGCTCGGCTCCCTTTGCTGTATTCAACCATTTTAACCTGCGGACGATTTTCAAAAGCGGAACTCACATTGTTTTATTTATTAGTTGAACACTTTCAGCGGGGTTAATATGGCAAAATTAGATTCCTATTCCTCATCCGTCTCCTCCTCCATTTGTCAGTTATTGTTTTAGAAACAAAGCCTATAAATTTGTTTTAAGAAAAATAAAGGAAAGTTGCTTGTTTTATCTCATCTTCCATGTTTTTGAATAATCGTTTAAGTTCTGTACGGGATTGGGAAGATTCGTCTGATAATATTCTGCAATTAGACCATCTAGGTTGATGACAGAAGTTGTCGCAATAAAAAAAATGTTGCATTATTCCACCCAAGTGTGCCCCATATTGTAATAACAGGCTGAGGTGGAAGAGGAGTGGCAAGTTGTTGTTGCTAGTTCTTCTAGTATGTAGTAACATGAAATCACGAGCAAAAGGCGCTTTAAGGAGATATTTCTATCATGTCAGAACATTAAGCTTATTCATAAGGGGCGGGAAAATGATTCCTAATTTCCTGCCAGTCAGACTCATTCCCCTAATTAAAAGCATAAGAGCGAGACATGTTTACATGTTATTAATAGTAGGGGTGGGGGGGGGAGGGGGGTATTAGTGTCAAGGCATTTTATGCACCCAAATCATTCTATCTATCTTGGGGAATTCATTAGGCGGTGCTGCATCTGACAAAAATAATCAATAAATTATCTCCCTGGAACAGGCTGTTAGTAACAGAGAAGAAACTATTCAGATACGTTACCTCTTATTGATACAAATTCTGCCACTGTTCAATGACAATTTTGTTTTTTTCATTAACTAGTTTGGGAAAAGCAATCAAGATTAAAGATTTAAGTGAAATAATATAGCAAAACTATCGTCGCTAAGAACTCCAATTAATGACAATGCGCAATATACCGTCGGCATCATGAATTGGTGTTTTCATCAATACATATGTAAAAATGATCGGTTTGCGAGTATTTACCTTTAATTTCATCTCAATTACCTCTGTGAAATATCAAGGAGCTTACGGGATCCAGTTTCTCCGTATTGTTTGTTTCAACCTTGGGATATTAAATTTGCAATACTTCTGGATTAAGGAAGTAAAAGTTTTGTATGACGTAGTGATTCGATAGACGGAATATTTGATGTCTTCATTGCATGGGCATAGATCTCGGTAATGATGTCTTGTTCTTTTAGGCTGTCTATATTTTTGGTACGTTGGTTGGAAACCTTGAGCATTAATTGTTGGTGTATTGTGGCCCTATTCCTCGCAGGTTTATCGTCCTGTACTACATTTGTGGCAATATGGCATGGCCATGTTACATCCAACGTAAGTTGAAACTAGAAAAAAAAACTTAAATTTAGATTCTTTTTAGGGGGGGGGGTGTAGGGAGGATTGGGATTAGAAACGACTACAGGGTATCAAAAAGACTGCAATAATTAAATAGAAAATTTTGGTTTTGTACCAAGAAAATACGTATAAAATAAACATTTTCAGTTAACATTGAAAACGTAAAGGTGCTTAGGGCAGGCAAAAATTCAAAATTTTCTGCTTTGGTACCCATATAATTAGATTTATTTCGTGTTCGTTAAGTAAAATATTGTCTCGATTAAAGGGAACAAAAATAACGTAATAATATTGAAAATACGCATCAACGGCAAAATGCCATGACAAAAATTATCGTTATGTTTCTATAATATTACAACGAAACAGAAATAGGAAATATACCCTGTAATATCAATAAGATATGTCAAAAATTATACTTAATCCTATTTTTATCAAACTTCTGTGGATGAACAGTAGTTTTTTCCCATATCTATCTCTTAGGTCTTCTTGCGTAATGGTTTCATTGCACATCTGACACACTACTGGCTCTTGGGGCCAGTATCTCACACTGTAGTTAAAATAACAAAACATCAACATAATTAGAGAGCAACGCGGGGCGACAATATAATTGGACTCTAAATAGCACATACTTCTTAAGAGGGTACAAATGCTAATAAATTAATAATACAAGTATGCTCATGATGGCCGTCTGGTTTTACTGACTGGTTCTATAACAGACGCATTAAAAATAAATAAAATTTATTTGGAGTAAAAACAATAACCACCGGCGCGGACGGCGCGGCCTAAACATTGACCCTTATTCCGAAAACATGAAATGAAAACGCCAATGCCAAAGACCTACATTATCTAGAAATTCCTTCAAATTACTGCACAGTAGATGCTATTTTTAAAGCATTAATGCCAATAAGAATCTATAGACAAATGGCATATAATATGGCAAAATATGGCAATTATCAGTCGCTTTGCATATTTGGGTGTCCTTAACCTCAATTAACACTATAATTATTGACCAGTACAAGATAGTTGAATTTTTAGTCAAATACCAGTCGTAGCAGATTCCTGCAAAATTTCCTATAATATATTTAGTTAACCAATTTTGTTTCGAAAAGTATCTCATATCTATAATACTTTAAACACTTTTTGCACTTACGCTTTCTGCTTTGTCATCTATCCTATCATCGCGTAGCTGTCTGAGATAAACTATCATTAACTTTTAATATCAGGTTTAGTATCTCCCATTTTTTATCAAAGTTTCACTGTTCGCTTGTTCTTTCCTCTCTTTTCAATCTGTTTAAATATATTCTTTGGGCACTGCTTTATTATTTTCAAGTACGTATCTCGCTTCATCAGGGGTTTGCTAAATTCTTGCTAAGGCTTTTATTTTTTTCTAGTTCAGCGCTACAAAAATCATAATCAATCAATGCAATGATTGCATATGAACGCAATGAAATTTATGGTTATAGAGTCCGAAAATCTGAATTGAGTTTGTCCATTACATTACCACTAGTACCACGTTTACGACAATGGACAACACGCGATCGTACCTTTCCTACAAATCACAAAACTGGTTCGAGGGATGGAAGACCGGGCACGTCCTGGCTGTCGTAACTTTTTAAATACAAAAGTTAATAATTTTCTCAAACATTTGTGTATTGTGGGGTCAAAAAGCTTGTAAAGTTAATTTACAAATAATACAGTTGACGCTCAGCAGCTTAAATGATGTCAATACGCACATAAGAATAAGACTAACATGTAACTCTAGTGCCTCGTCTATATTTGTTTGGAGGATAAAACAACTTAATTGAAATTAAGTTTAGTAGAGGAAAGTCACTTCTAAAAAATTAAGAATTACTCTTTTGTCTTGAAATATGCTTTTACTTTAATTAACAATAAATAGATATAATCCATTCATATGCTATTTTAAACGAGCCCAGGCTTAAATGATGCAAAAATAACAAACAGGTGTCAAAACTAAATATCGATCTAGCTTATTGAAAATGATTACGGAAGAGGCGAGCTGTTGCCTTTGCGATTTCTTAGTGCATATGCTGTTTGTTTGTTTAGTTTGACATTCTTTCATTACAATAAAATACAGAAAATTGTTTAAGCATGGGGTCGATCGAACTACAATTTTCTGAGACAAATTTAATTATACTCCTTTACAATATACATTGGAATGGATACAGCACGAAAGAGGACATTAGAGCGAAAAATGGTAAATAAATGTTCCGTTACAAACAGGGTCGAGCCATATCATATGAAGATCGTTACCAGAATGAAAATAGAGTGACGATAATGTAAATTCAAGGTTGGCTCCAAATAAGATCTTTTGCATAAGAACGTGATTGGAAGATGGATATTTACAAGAGAGGTACTCAAATATTTCAAAAAAAAGATGCGCCCAAAATTTATGTGCGCCGAAGGTGGGAAAGACAGTGTTTGAGAAGAAGGTGTCAACCCCGAAACAGTTTCGACGATCTTGCGAAATAATAAGTAACAATGCGAGCGTAACTGCTAAGAAAATACAAAGACTTATCATATTCTAGGCGACCACGAGAAAAAGTACGACATGAGATTGGATATTTGCCAGAGAGCATAACAAAAAAATGAAAAGGACTTGAACTTACTGGAATTTAGTAATATTTAGCAGTTAGTACACAAAATAAACGTACTTAGGGTACCGAAGGCAAATATATCAGAGAGGAGAAAGGCCTAACGAAGAATTAACATTGAAAATTATGAAAGCTAGACGTAACGTAAAAGCACGGTGATGGTGAGCATGTTATGGGGCTGTATTTCATCTGCAAGTAGGTAAACAAGCATTTCGTCGAAGGATTATGAACATAAGGTGTAACTGGATATAC